>JAJAGP010002343.1:0-120137 GCA_025084515.1 Ancistrus triradiatus | reverse complement strand
AGAAAAAAATAAAAGAATCAACAAAATTAGCATCATCTAAAAGCGCAGTGTTAAAATGCCAATATGCACTTCGTGGCTTTACATGACACTTAGTGAGCGTACACTGGACGAAACAGTGGTCTGAAAAACCAACTGGAGAAATAAGACACTGTGTAAAAACGGACATTTGAGAGCTAAAACCATAAAAACGATCCAGTCTCGCCAGTGAAAGTGCATTATCTCCAGAGTGGGCCCATGTGTACTGCCTCTGACAGCCATGAAAATTTCTCCAGACATCACGGAGGTCATGGGCCTCTAGCATCTCACACAACCGCTTACGGGAGGCTGTGTGCGGCTCAACATGGTTCCTATCCATGTCATCTGCTGTACAGTTAAAATCCCCACCCAATATTAAGAAGTCAGTCTGATTGCATGATGCCAACACAGTGCTCAGTGTGTCTAAGAATAGCATCCGGTCGATTCCCCCAGTCGGAGCATACACACAAACAAAAATAAAAACATCATTCTCAAAGCAAGCACTCACTTTTACAAGCCTCCCGTGTAAAACCTCTTCTACAGAATAAGAGTGAGGAATAAAACTCCGTAAGAAGAGAAGACCGACCCCACCGCTACCAGACGTGTTGTGGCTTAAAATGGTCAATCCTGCCCATTCCCTGGACCACTCAGCAGCATTGCTAGTATCGCTGTGAGTCTCCTGCATAAAAACAACATCAATCTGCTTCTGCTTCACCAGCTCATGTAACTTTGCCCTCTTCACACAGTCTCTAGCTCCATTGAGGTTTAAAGTGGCGATTTAAATATTACTCATTAAAAAATAAAAAGAACAAACCACACTAAACATACAGGCCAGTCCACTCCCGGAAAGGCTAAGCACTCTAAAAGTCAATTTCATTGTTAGCCTTGATGAGTTTGGTCAGTATTTTCCTGAGTCTGTGAATTTCTGCTGTGGTAAAAAGACCCTCCCTCCTAAAGTACTTCACATCGTGAATAAACTGTGTGCTGTCTGGAAAACTCTGTTCGACCCGCACACCTCGCTTTCCTTTAGTTACCCGTAAAAACTTTTTGATCTCATCAGCAGAGTAAAGTGTTGGAATACTCTCATCTTGTGAGCACCCAGCCCAGCATGAATCAGAGAGAGAACCACTTTCTGAGGAATCACTCTCATAGCCATCAGTCTCCATCGTACCACCCTCCGTTTTGGCCTGCTTGTTCCCCTTCCCCTCTGCCGTCAGCTTTCTCTTAAAAGGAGGAACCTTAAAAACAGAATCCCCCTCCATAGCTGCCTCAACCTGATCCCCCTGCGCTGTCATTTTGGTTGGGGTCACCTCAACCAATTCACCACTTAATTCTGTGGCCTGCTTTTCAGTGCTAGAAGACTCTTGTGCCTCAGCACTCATATCCACCTTAATAGGCTCGACTGATGGAGGCTCTCCATCAGTTAGCGCAGTCCCATCAGCGCCAGTCGGAGCCATTGGTACCTCAGTCGGCTCCCCAACCACTGTCTGTGGTGCAGGAACCAAGACTTCCATGAACACCCCATCAGTGGCCGCAGGGGGAACAACCGCCGCAGGCCCAGCCTCGACAGGCGCCGACCCCCCAGCACCCTCAGGCTCGTGCCCCTCTGTCACCACATTGACTTTACAGGCACGGACAAAATGTCCAAGCTGCCCACATCTAAAACACTTCATGTTGGTATCAGACGAAGCGTATACCAGGTAGTCAAAACCGTCCACTTTAAACTTGAGCACTAGGTCTAGCTCATCAGCACCATCCTTCAGTACCATGAAGACAAGTCTCCTAAAGGACACTAGGTGTTTAATCAGGGGAGATTTACATCCTAAGGGGATTTTCTTAATAGGGGAGACCAGTTTACCAAATCTGGACAATTCCATAGAGATGTCCTCATCTTTGATAAAGGGGGGGACATTGGACAGAATAATCTTTGTCGCTGGGGTGCTAAGAGGCTGAACAGAAGTAAATTGTTCATTAAGCACCACGCCACACTGAATCAGCTGATTTGCCTTTTCCACAGAGCTCATAAACAAAACTACTGCATTGTTCATTCGGGAGGCAGAAACAATATTACTATGCCCTACCTCAACCCCAGCAGCCAAGCACACATCCTCTACACTCGCCCTACAATCCACCTTCACGCCATGCCAGCGAGACAAACTTTCATACCAACGGGTGTTTGGGGCAGCCATGCTAACCAGCTAACCGCTGCTAGCAGACCCTCCTCACACCCCACTCACTCACACACACGCACGTACACAAACATGCACCCAATCAATCACTCACCACTTTCAGAATCGCTTCAAAAACACACAAAAGAAAACGAAAACGCAGTACACAAAATAACTGGCAAGACGCCACGAAACCGCGTACGCTGCTCTCAGCTCCAGACCGCTCTACCGCTCACCCGCGAGAGAGAGCGAGCGAGCGAGCGAGAGAGAGAGAGAGAGAGTTTTTTGACTTTTAACAATCCTTTATTATTTCTCAGTAAAAATTACATTTAATTAACAAAATAGTTCAATAAAAGAATAAGTAAGTAAATAAATAAAAAGACAAGAATAAAAGCAAGCAGGCCAGCCACTGTAATCCTTTCAAAATGAAGACATACTTCTTATATAAGCTCAGGTGCAAAGAAAAGCTCACCTTCCTCCACCGAGCACACCACATCTCCATCACACCACACCACCTTAAAAGAGTCCAGGTCATGCATACTTTTATAAAAAACAAAATCAATCTTCACTCTGGCTTTGAGAAGTTGGGAGAAGACTACAGTAACCTCCTGGTCTACGTTGTGTGCCATTTTATTCTTTCTGCTTGTGTAAATCGCCATTTTTGCTTGGCCAAGAATAAGATTGACTAGCTGACACTTAAACCTTTGGCCTCTAACATATTTAAAACCAAGAATAAAAACCTGAGGTGTAAAAGGAACATCAAAATTAGTAAAAACATTCTGTAAAAGAACAAAAAGAGAGCGTAATCTAAAACAGTGGATAAAAGCATGAAACACCGTCTCTCTTTGAAAACAGAATGGACATTCGTGAGAAACCTCAGGATTTAAAATGGAAACAAACGAATTCACAGAGACAATGCCATGAAGGATTCGCCACTGCAGATCAGCAACCTTTTTAGTTAACGGTGGTTTGTATAAGGCCCTCCACTCTGGCGTAGTGTCAACCATCCCGAACTCCTTCCGCCAAGGAGTGTCCACCCTCCTGTCCAGTTTCTTCTTATTGAGGACCTTAACACAAGCCTTGTACAATGTCTTACCACCAGCTGAGGTCAACTTCATTTCAGTTTCTCCAGTACAGTCCAGCAGCACGCCCTCACAGTCCGCCATGACCGGAGAGATGGTACAAGTAGGAAAAGGGTCACCCTCATCAGGCTCAATAGCTCCTGCAGCATGGTTCTTCAGGAGCAACAGCTCCTCAGGTGCGAGTGCAGACCTCCACCTGTGCAGGAACTGGAGCACTACGCAAAGGGACCTTATTCCTAGACGTGCTGCCAGGATCTGAGCATTACCAAGCTCAGGACCAACAAGACCAACCAGGTGCTGAAGCTTAATGATCCCCACTGATATCATGGTCCTGGACAATGCGTTAAAATTTGGACCAGTAATATCCAAACGAGCACCTAGGACTAAAGGTTCCTCTAAAACCCAGTAAAGGGAGGAGCAGCTCTCTCTGTGCACAATAAAAAGATTCCAAATTTTAAAAAGACCCCTATAAAACACTGGCAGTCCAGCAGTATCCAGTTTCCTACTATCCACTAAAAACAAGGCTCTGTCCAGTCCTAGTCCCCCCACTGTTTGCAGCATTCTAGTAACCACTGGCCTCCATACAGTGTCCTCAGGGCCAGTAAGGAACCTCTGAATGAACTGTAGCCGAAAGGCCGCAGTTCTGCTAGCCAGGTGTACTATACCTTGCCCACCCTTCTCTTTGGGCAGATACAGGACTGCCTGTGGAACCCAGTGCAGCTGATCCCAAAAGAAATCCACCAGAATTGCTTGGATGTTAGCAAGCAGATTAGGTGAGGGGTCGGCACATGCCAGTTTATGCCACAATGAAGAGGCAGCCAGGTTATTTACAACTAAAACTCGACCCCTGTAAGACATTTTGGGAACTAGCCATTTCCATTTCAGTAACCTGCCTTTCACCTTTTCTAAGACACCCTCCCAGTTCTTCATCAGATATCATCCCAAATACTTAAAACCTCCTAGTTTCCACAACAGCCCATCCGGAAGCTTGGGTTCCTCCCCAGCCCACTCCCCAACTAAAATTGCCTCGCTTTTTCTCCAGTTAACTTTGGCTGATGATAAAATGTTAAAATCATGTAAAACTTTAATTAAACCATCAACATCTGCCTGTGAGTTGACCATGACTACCAAATCGTCAGCATAAGCTGACATACAGAAAGTATTGTTGCAGTTGGGGATTCTAAACCCAGTAATCACGTCTCTGAGTTTACATAACAGTGGCTCTATAGCAATGGAGTAAAGGAAACCAGACAGAGAACATCCTTGCCTAATGCCCCTAGACACCTTAAATGGGGCACACAAACCACCGTTAACCTTCAGCACACTCTTAATGTCATTGTACAACACCCTGAGCATAGCCATAAAACCAGAGTTGAACCCAAAATTTTCCATAACCTTCCACAGGTATTCATGCTCAACTCGGTCAAAGGCTTTTTCCTGATCCAAAAATAACAGACCAGTCTTCAATCCCAATAGCTTGGCGACATCCAAAATCCCCCGAATTAGATGAATATTATCAAATATTGACCTGCCAGGAACACAGTATGTCTGGTCAATATGAATGATCTGCTCCATCACCTCTTTCATTCTTGCAGCTAATGCTTCTGAGAGCAAATTGAAGTCAGTGCACAGCAGGGACACAGGACGCCAGTTCTTCCTGTCAGTGAGGTCTCCCTTCTTAGGAAGAAGAGTGAGGACAGCTCGCCGACAGCTCAAAGGAAGTTTCCCCTCAGTCACGCTACTCCTGAGCACATCCAGCACATCCTCCCCCAAAACGAGAACGACTTATAAAATTCAACAGGCAAACCGTCAATGCCAGGAGCCCTTCCATTGTCCATGCCCTTGAGAGCCGTGTGCAGTTTCTCCAGCGTCAGTCCCCTGTTCAACAGGGTTGCAGCCCGTTGTGTCAGTTTCGGCAAATGATGGATAAAGCTTTCCTCCTCCTGTTGTGCATCTGCTTGCTCACTACAATACAGCTTAGAGAAAAAGCTGACTGTTTGCTTACGAACTTCAGCAGGCTCCGAGAGGAGATCCCCTGAGTCTGTTCGCACAGCATGCATAAACCTTTTCTGTCCATTCTATTGCTCAAGACCAAAAAAGAACTTAGATGGAGCATTCATTTCAGTCACACCCCTAAAGCGTGAACGGACCAGCGCCCCCTGCACTGTAGCACCCAGCAGGTCAGCTAATGTGGCTTTTCTCCATTTAATAGCTTCAATATGCACTCCAGCTCCTGTGGAGGCTTCTAAACTCTGCATCTCAACTATTTCAGCCTCCAGAGCTGTGAGTGATCTGGTGACATCTCTAGTGACATTGAAAGTGTACTGTTGGCAAAATACCTTAATCTGGATTTTAGCAATGTCCCACCACTGTTGTACAGAATTAAAAGAGAATTTCTGCATTTTAAAAGTATTCCAAAAAAGGTAAAAGAGTCTCTAAAATTAGCATCATCTAAAAGTATTGTATTAAAATGCCAACAGGAATCCGAGGCTTCACAAGAGATTTCCTTACATTGCACTGAACTATAAAATGATCTGTAAAACCAACAGGGGTAATGCAACAACGTGTAAAAACATTCAGATGATGCTTAAATACATAAAAACGATCCAGCCTAGCCAAAGAGAGCATGTTATCCTTCACATGAGTCCAAGTGTACTGCCTCTGTGTTTTAGGAAAAGTCCTCCAGACATCACACAGTTCAAGAGTCTCCACTATCTCACACAGACGTTAGCGAG
The DNA here is from genome assembly GCA_025084515.1 of Ancistrus triradiatus. NCBI lineage: Eukaryota > Metazoa > Chordata > Actinopteri > Siluriformes > Loricariidae > Ancistrus > Ancistrus triradiatus. The sequence goes on along the minus strand of JAJAGP010002343.1, from coordinate 114,137 downwards.
AAGCCACATGTGGTTCCACATGGTTTCTGTCCATATTATCAGTAGTACAGTTGAAATCCCTACCCACAATTAAGAACTCATTTGAGTTACATTGTGAGAACACCTCATTTAAGTCATCTAAAAAAATCATCCTCTCCACGCCCACAGTCGGTGCATAAACACAAATAAAAACAAACACATCATTCTCAAAACATGCTCTCACTTTTAAAAGCCTCCCACTGACCATTTCTACCACTTCATACGAGTGAGGAATAAAACCCTGTGAAAACAGAATAGCAACACCAGAACTCAGACTGTTCTTATGGCTAATAACAATGAGTCCATCATACTCTTTTACCCAATCTACCTCATTTCCAGCATCACTGTGTGTTTCCTGAAGAAACGTCACATCCAGCTGTTTTTGTTTAAGTAACTCAAATATTTTAGCTCTCTTCTCACTATCTCTCGCACCATTCACATTTAAGGTGGCAATCTTAAAACCATCCATTAGCTGATACTTAAAAGAAAACCAAGGCCCAAACGGGACCGAGATGAGTAAAAACAACCTAAACCACAACACTGTCATCATCATCATCAGTACACTCTTTTCTCAGTTTAGTCAGTAATTTTTTCAACCGGTACAGCTCTACTTCAATAAAAGCCCCTTCTCTTCTGAGATATTTCACATCGTGAATAAACTGGAGACTATCTGGAAAAAACTTTGCCAGCTGGACATTCGTGTGCCCTTTAGTACGCTGTAAGAACACTTGAATGTCACCAGCTGAGTATACCGGGGGGGAGGGGTCTTCCTGTGAGCCTACTGACCAACCTGAATCAGAGTGACCATCATCACTATCAGAGGCATCATTATCCACAGCCAGCACATTCTTTTTTATCTTACTTACAGTACTTTGGGGTCTCTTCTTCATTTTGGCAGGGGTTTTAAACACAGGGTCCAACTCCATGTCAGTCCCCTCCTCCTGTTCTAGTGTTCCCGCAGACGTTAAGTCAGGGTCGCCACACTGTACCTCCTGACTGTGATCATCCAGCTTGGGTAGTACCATTGCTGCATCAGTCCGTGCATCAGGCTGTGCATCCTCCATGGGTATCCCAGCTCGTAAGTCTGTCACCTCCGTCACAGCACTGGGTACCTCCAGGTTTAGGTCTGCAGTAGGTTGTCTTTCTCCATCAGGTCTAGTCTCCATCAGTTCACCTCGCTCCAGGTCTGGTTCCACGACCGGGGCCAGGGTCCTGTTCACCAGCACCCCGTCTGGATCGGCCTCAGCTGCAGGGGTGCCAGTTCCAGCCGTGGGGGTGCATCAGGTTCCGGTGTTCCGGCTCCGTCTCGTACGTTGGCCTGGGACTTTTTCTTAAGACAGGCACGGACAAGGTGACCAATCTGCCTGCACCCAAAACATTTCATTTCAGTGTCCGAAGATGCAAAGATCATATAGTCATACACATCCCCCTTGAGCTTCAAGGCCAGGTCCAGCTGCTCCGCCCCGTCCTTCAGCACCATGTACACCAGCCTTTGGAAAGACACCAGGTGTTTCACTAGGGGGGACTTGCACCCCAAGGGGATCTTCTTAATGGATGATACCAGTTTACCAACCCGGGAGAGTTCTAGAGTTAATTGTTCATCGGTAATAAACGGGGGGACATTAGACAAAACGATCTTTTTTGCTGGCGTTCCAAGGGGATACACAGGTGTAAACTGGTCGTGTAATACAATCCCAGTTTGTATCAGCTCATTGGCCCTTTCCACAGTGTTTAGGAAGATTACAATTGTATTATACATACGAGATGCTGAAACAATATTACTATGTCCACTGACATTCCCGGCAGCCAGACAGCAGTCCTCCACGCTGCTCCTGCTCGCCACCTTCACTCCATGTCGGCGTGTCAACTTCTCAAACACGCCAGCGTTTGAAGCCGCCATTATCCCGGCAGCTCCTTTCCACCCGGGTTGGAGAGACCCGCAACGCCTCGGCTCCGCGCTCACACCCGGGGAATAGAAGAAATAAATCCGTAGATGTAAAAACGGCACCACAAAACTTCGCAAAACAAAAAGTTGCTGCCACGCTCATGCGTTCCTCCACTCGCTTCGCTCACTCACGCACTCACTTCCGCTCACAGAGAGAGAGAGAGAGAGTTCTAAACCTAAAAAACTGGGATAAAACAGCAATTGAAAAAATACAATTGGAATTTGCAAAGAAAATTTTAGGGGTGCACAGAAGTGCGTCCAATAATGCCTGCAGGGCCGAACTGGGCCTTTACCCCCTGCATATGGACATCCGACAGAGAGCGATGAAATACTGGCACTCACTCCATCAGGCTGAGCCACATTCCATCAAAAATAAAGCCCTCCTGTCCAATCAGCTCTCCCCACATCCCCACCCACTCTGCCAACTCACCCAGAACCTCAGTGACATCATCAGCCCAAACCCATCCTCATCCACTAGAGTCACGAACAAACAGATCCACCAAGCCCTAACCCTCAACTACGCCCCCATATGGAGAACTGAAATCAGTCAACAGAACAAACCAGGCCCTAAACCGAACAACCCAATTAGCTCAATATTTAACAATAAAAAATTTGCACGAGAGGAAAATCCTAACTAAATACAAGATCAGTGACCATGAGCTGGCAGTGGAGAGAGAGAGAGACACCACAGAAACTGGAAGCCCAGAGAGATGAGGTTCTGCAGATTCTGTGATCTGAAACAGGTTGAGGATGAAGCTCATTTCCTTCTATACTGTTCTACATACTCATCCATTAGGGAAGAGTTCTTTAAGCGGTTGGAAGACCTGAACACCGAGTTCTCTGCTCTCTGTGAGGATCAGAAGCTCCAGGTGATCTTAGGAGAAGAAGCAGGAGCAGAGAGCGTAGCTGCTCGATTTGTCTCTGCTCTACATAACTACAGAAACTCAACTCCATCTACAGACCATCAAAACTCCACCTAACCACTTTGTTTGTTTATTTTCTTATACCTTTAACTCTTTGTATATATGTTATTATTATTATTATTTTTTTATCAGTTTATCACATACGCTTTGGCAGCATTGTACCATAACAGTCATGCCAGTAAAGCATTATAAATGAAATGAATGAGAGAGAGAGAGAGAGAGAGAGAGAGAGAGAGAGAGAGAGAGAGAGACTGGTTTTGAGCTTCAAACCCATCAATCCATACTCTGATCTGATACATTTTTGGTAATAACCTTGCACCCACTTGCCTAAAAAGGGCAACACACTGGCTTGGTGGGCAGCACTGTCACCAGCAAGAAGGTTCTGGGTTTGATCCCAGGGTGGAGCAACCTGGGTCTTTTCTGTGTGGAGTCCACCAGTGCTTCAATTTCTTCCCACAGTCCACAGACATGAATTAAGTTAATTAATTACACTAAATTGGCCCCGATTTAGTTTCAATATAACTTCACACTTGATTGATAAATGTTGATCAAGTACGTAAACAACCATCTATGACACCTGGAGAGTTGATGTAACCTTGTGTCTGTCGTTGAGTGGCCGTTGATGCTGAGGAGCGACATTAAATAAACTAAACAAACAAACAAACCTGCCTAAAACCCATTTTATTGCATGCATCAAAATCAACAAAACCCATATTGTTTGTAGTCAGGATAGCATTTGGGACGACAGCATTGTTAAGGGGATCAGGAAGAACATGAACATTAGCATAAATCATAAGCAGTAATGGGATGAGGGCACAGCAAAGAGCAGAGAGAAATCTGAAGTGTTCCAGCTGTTAAACCTATGCACATATTTCATTCCCTTTATTATCACAGAGGGGAAATTTGTTTTGCAGTCAGGTATACTACACATCTATCTATACATACAAAAAAAAAAAAAAATCAACACCACATCTAAACCACATATATTCATATATTCATATATGTTCATATATGTTCATATATTACTTCTAATGAATACATATCACAAATTTAATAACTCTATAGCCTTAGGTTTAAAAGAGTTTTTCCATCTGTTGCTTTTCACCTTTGGGAGCCTAAATCTGCATCCAGAAGGAAGAATCTGAAACTCCAAAGTAAATGGTCCGGCAAACTCAGTGACACTCTGGCTTTCTGAGTAGTATGACAAATAAATATGTCATTTAAAGAAACTTGAGGAGTACCAATTATTTTGTTTGCCACCTTTATACTGTTATGGAGCCGATTTTTATTCTGAACATATAAGCTCCCAAACCAAGCAATCATTGAAAAAGTTAAAACAGATTTAATAAATGACTTGTAAAAAAGGGTTAGATCTTTCTATCCTCCTTAAATGTATTTAACTTTCTTAAAAAGTACAGTCTCTGCTGCCCCTTTTAACAAATCACATCCGAATTCACAGTAAAGGCCAGTTTATTATCAATAACTGTCCCCAAGTATTTATAACTATCAACAAATTAATTATTAACCACAATGTTCAGTCTCCTCATCCTGTAGCAGACTAACAATAACAATTTTTAAGAATATGTCTATCCTGGTATTGACTTCTACAATCATTTGTGTAAAGAACATACAAGAGAGGAGACAGAACACAACCCTGTGGTGAGCCAGTAGAAGAAAGGAGAATCAGTGACAGAAAGCCATTGACCTGAACTTGCTGTGATCTAAACATTAGAAAGTCCATAATCCCTGCTGCAGCAGTTACAATAGTTTAGCTACAATATGATTTGCAGTTAAGCACACTTCTATTCAATAAGACGATCAGAGAGATCAAAGAGTATAAATAGGATATTATATTAAAACAACCTGAATGCATTACACATAGCTGTTGTATATATATATATATTAGCCTATTTAAGCTATAAAGACTGAGACGCGTCACATATTTTCCCTTTTCCGCATTCCTCCACTCTTGACGGCAGTGAACCTTCACCCTGGACAAAAACACTGCATTATAGATTTTGGTTGTGTTTCGTGTACTTCATCATTAAGTATTCTCCCTAAATACCTCATTACTGATGAGGCAGTAGGGACAGTAATGAAGGGGGTAGTGGTCCATCTTGAACACAACCATGTCTTCAGCATAGAAGCTGTTTTGCAGCGTTCTGTACTCCTCTACTGCTGTGCAGTTTTCTGCAGCTTTTAAAGATATGGCGATCAACTTAGGGTCTCTTGTCTTGTCTGAGGAGTTAACTGCTTTGTTTTATTTCTCATGCCAAAATATTCTGGACAGGCTCACTCCAGCTAAAATGATGCATTCTATGCCTATGATATTACTCTAGGCAAGAATGCAGGAGAGCAAACAAAATTGCAGGTATCTTTTGATAGTCTAAAGGACAGCTGGGGCAGATATCAGAAAATAGTCAATGCTGACAAAATATTTTTTTGCTATTGTTTCATATAAAGGTGATACTTGTTCTTCCTGATCCCCTTAACAATGCTGTCATCCCAAATGCTACCCTGACTACAAACAATATGGGTTTTGTTGATTTTGGTGCATGGGTTTAAGGAAGGTATGTTTGTTTGTTTAGTTTATTTAATGACGCTCCTTAGCATCAACGGCCATTCAGTGACAGACACAAGGTTACATCAACTCTCCAGGTTATATCGAAACTAGATCGGATCCAATTTAGTGTAATTAATTAACTTAATGCATGTCTGTGGACTGTGGGAGGAAATCGGAACTCCTGAGGTAAACTCAGATGGAGGACTCCACACAGAAAGGACCCAGGTCGCTCCACACTGGGATTAAACCCAGAACCTTCTTGTTGTAAGGTGACAGTGCTGCCCACCGAGCCTTTTTAGGCAAGTAGGTTCAAGGGTATTACCAAAACTGTATCAGATCAGAGTATGGATTGATGGGTTCGAAGCTCAAAATCAGTTTCTCTCTCTCTCTGTCTCTCTCTCTCTCTTTCTCTCTCTCTCTCTCTCTCTCATCATTGACAAACAAAATAACTCACTAAGAAAGAGTTGTTGGAATCAAATGAAACTTTATACATATGAATCTAATCATGAAATTTGTAGGCGATTACAATATTAGAGTGAAGGAATAAGTTAATTGGAAAAAAATTGTCCAACTGAAAAAAGGCTCTAGTTACCCTGTTACTCTGCGTCTAGCCTGGACAAAAGATGAGATACAGCTGGGCATTGAAGGTACACAGATTCTGTACAGTATACTTTGGCACATTTGCCCACAGTAACACGTAACAGGCTGTCTAGAGCCTGTATGGGGTGTGTGTGCCCCCTCACTGAACCACTGCTCCCAACACGTGGTGCAGTGCCTCCCTGGTAAACTTTTAATGTACGGACCATCATTTACTTCCTCTGAAGCATGTGCTAGTTTCGGCTCCAGTACATTTCCTTTTGGTTTATTTACGGTTTTGATAAAGTTTTTTGGTTCAGAGTGAAATATTTTCCTGAATACAGTTTTGTTGAAAACCATGCACTTAAAGTTATGTTCTGCAAGTCTGAGCTGATGTAGCATATACTGATTTATACTTTATACAGTGGTGCTTGAAAGTTTGTGAGCCTTTTGGAATTTTCTATATTTCTGCATAAATATGAGCTAAAACATCATCGGATTTTGACACAAATCCTAAAAGTAGGTCAAGAGAACCCAGTTAAACAAATGAGACAAAAATATCATACTTGGTCATTAATTAATTGAGGAGAAGGATCCAACATTACATATCAGTGAGTGGCAAAAGTTTGTGAACCTCTAGGATTAGCAGTTAATTTGAAGGTGAAATTAGAGTCAGGTGTTTTCAATCAATGGAATGACAATCAGGTGTGAATTTTATTTAAAGAACAGGGATCTATCAAAGTCTGCTCTTCACAACACATGTTTGTGGAAGTGTATCATGGCACGAATGAAGGAGATTTCTGAAAAGCTCAGAAAAAGAGTTGTTGATGCTCATCAGGTTGGAAAAGGTTACAAAACCATCTCTAAAAAGTTTGGACTCCACCAATCCACAGTCAGACAGATTGTGTACAAATGGAGGAAATTCAAGACCATTGTTACCCTCCCCAGGAGTGGTCACCCAACAAAGATCACTCCAAGAGCTAGGAGTCTAATAGTTGGCGAGGTCATAAAGGACCCCAGGATAACTTCTAAGCAACTAAAGCCTCTGTCACATTGGCTAATGTTAATGTTCATGAGTCCACCATCAGAAGAACACTGAACAACAATGGTGTGCATGGCAGGGTTGCAAGGAGAAAGCCACTGCTCTCCAAAAAGAACATTGCTGCTCGTCTGCAGTTTGCTAAAGATCACGTGGACGAGCCAGAAGGCTATTGGAAGAATGTTTTGTAAATGGATGACACCAAAATAAAACTTTTGGTTTAAAAGAAAAGCGTTATGTTTGGAGAAAGGAAAACACTGCATTCCAGCATAAGAACCTTATCCCATCTGTGAAACATGGTGGTGGTAGTATCATGGTTTGGGCCTGTTTTGCTGCATCTGGGCCAGGACGGCTTGCCATCATTGATGGAACAATGAATTCTGAATGATATCAGAGAATTCTAAAGGAAAATGTCAGGACATCTGTCCATGAACTGAATCTCAAGAGAAGGTGGCAAGACATGCAGCAAGACACCGACCCTAAGCACACAAGCTGTTCTACCAAAGAATGGTTACAGAAGAATAAAGTTCATGTTCTGGAATGGCCAAGTCAAAGTCCTGACCTTAATCCAATGGAAATGTTGTGGAAGGACCTGAAGTGAGCAGCTAATGTGAGGAAACCCACCAACATCCCAGAGCTGAAGCTGTTCTGTACGGAGGAATGGGCTAAAATTCCTCCAAGCCGGTGTGCAGGACTGATCAACAGCTACAGGAAATGTTTAGCTGCAGTTATTGCTGCACAGGAGGGTCACACCAGATACTGAAAGCAAAGGTTCACATACTTTTGCCACTCACTATTATGTTGCTTGTTTGTTTATTCAGTTTATTTAACGTCGCTATCAGCATCAGTGGCCATGTTCAGCGACACACACAAGGTTACATCTATACACAAGGTCATCTCATGACAAGTCACTCATACACTCAAGTCAATGCCAATTTAGTGTAGTCAATTAACCTAACACGCATGTCTTTGGACTGTGGGAGGAAACCGGAGTACCTGGAGTAAACCCACGTGGACACGGGGAGGACATGCAGACTCCACACAGAAAGGACACTAATATGTAATATTGGATCACTTTCCTCAATAAATAAATGAGCAAGTATAATATTTTTGTCTGATTTGTGTAACTGGGTTCTCTTTATCTACTTTTAGGACTTTGTGTGAAAATCTGAAAATGTTTTAGGTCATATTTATGCAGAAATATCGAACATTCTAAAGCGTTCACAAACTTTCAAGCACCACTGTATTCAATGGAGGAATGGAAAAATCTGTTTATTTAAGGCCACCAAGATGGTAAATAATTGAAGTCGTCACTAAATGAATCTTGAGGTGGAGTTTATTTGTATAAGATATTAGAATATGAAAGAGACAGAAATGTGAATGCATTGGGAACAATTGTGAATAAAGAGTCTTCTGAGCGAAGCTGCTGCTGATTTGCATTAAGCTTTGCGTTGCTGTTTTCTTTAGATCATGTCCAGGAGTACCTGATTTTGAGTCCATTTGCCCACTGCTGTCTCAGATTGCAATGTTTCAGAGAATGAGACAAAGGACACAAGAGCAGCAACCTTCCTGTTTAGGAGGAAACACATTTTTGTGAGTCAGAGATTGGTATGGAAGAATGCACAGGCATACTGCAGAAGCAATCATGTCGATCTGTCGGTCATTAACTTACCTCAGGATCTTGACATGTTCAAAGCTGATGTCGCAGCGCAGCTCTTTGGCTGGATTGGACTTAACAAGAAATCGACTGAACGAAACTTCACTCAGTGGTCTGATGGAAGCACCTTACAATTCAGGGTTTCGAATCACACTGGAGCCTACAACACTGGAGCTGGTGTGCTGGAGAACAGAGACTGCGAGCAGAAAATGAACTTCGTTTGTTACAAATAAATGGGGTGAGGTCATCCAAATCTCTAAGAATCAGCTGTGTAACATCACATACACTGCTATGTATAATATAGTGTTTGTAGCTAACTGCCCAACCGTATCTCATCTTTTATCCAGGCTATCTAGAGCCTCTTTTCAGTTATTCAATTTTTTTTCCAATAAACTAATTCCCTCACTCTAATATTATAATCACTTACAAATATTATCATTAGATTCATACGTATAAAGTTTCATCCGATTCCAACAACTCCTTCTTGGTGAGTTGGGGCAACTGGGGCAAACTAAACTGGGGAGGGATGATCACGGCAGGGATCAGAGGTGATCGTGGTGCAGGGGTCGAGCAGCTAGCGCCACCTAGCTCCGTACTTGAGCACGTTGGCTCCGTGTTTGGGTTGCATCAACCCCTGCGCCACGATCACCTCTGATCACCGCCGTGATCATCCCTCCCCAGTTTAGTCCCGACCCCATTGTATTTTTGTACCAACGCTGGGAGGTGTATCAGCGTTTTGGGCCGTCAGGACGCCGCCCCTTTGAGGGGAAGTACTGTTACAGGTTTTACCTGTCTCCGACACTAGAGGGTAGCGTTGGCATATAAGGTCCGTCCTGAGCTCAGTCAATGTCGCACCATCACCCGTAATGGGGGTACCATCGCTCATCAGAGCCCTCACCCAGCTCAGTCGTGCTGTAGCGGACGCTCACTGGTAATCGGCCTTGTTAGGGAAAATGGTAGCTGTTTCTTTGAAAAGAAACAGTAATGGTACGGTCGGGAGGCCGGACGGTAAAATGCTAGGGCAGTAGATGCTAAAGCAGGGAAAGGAGCCTTTGTTTGCGTCCCTCACGCTGCATCACGGCCCCACCGGAGCCCTCCAGGGCTTTAGACTCGCCGCTGCGGCGGCTGGAGCACCTCCCGCTTTTCCTGTCGCCGTTCCCGCTTCTCTATTGGGGTCTATGCACCCTGTGCATGAGTGGAAGGCAGGCGCCTTGCTCGTGCTTTACTTATTAAGAAAGTTGTGTAGCTTTTCAGCCCCGTTTCTCATTTTCCGCATCCTTGTCATGATGCCCATGCATGTTACTGAGGCGCGCACACATGCGCAGGACCGCGACTCACCTCGCGTTCTCGGGAGCCCGCAAGCCCTACATCACAGCGCGTCATCGCTCTCTTTTTCTCCCAAGCTGCGGGTTTGGCGCATGCGCAGCCTCAGTGAGAGAAAGCGAGCGATTGCTCTTTTTTCCAGCTGAGTGATCTCTTTCACGTTCGCCTCGTTCCCTTTTTTAAGCACATTTAGTGGCGATCATGCTTAATCTTTCCATGCACTATTTTCCATATTTTTGAGCTTGTGCTAGGCAGAGCATTTCAGTTAGGGTTAAACCTCCTTTTTGTCTGAGTCAAGTGTAGTCCCGCTGTGGTTAGACGCTTAAAGTCACGGATCCTGACGCTTTCGTTCATGAGTTTTTTATAACTGTCCTAATGTGTGTGGCATATTGTTGGCAAAAACCTTTATATTTGTTTTTCCAAACTCCCATCAAGTGCTCAAGTTATTAACATCTTTCTTTTGTTTCCAGTTTCCCCAAAATGTTCGAAATTTATAAAAAAAAATGGCATCTTGTAGAAAATTAACATTAAAACGCCAGTAAGACCTTGGGCTGACTCTGTTTTGCAAACAAAGGTCTAAAAGCACCATATGATGATCAGAAAAACCACTAGGGAAGATACCACTCTTTAGGACTTTATTTCTTTCTGATTTAAGTATATAAAATCTGTCTGACCTGGCTAATATGTGTGTCTGACACTTTCACCCATGTATATTGTTTTATTTCTGGATTTTTTTCTCTCCATGGATCTATTAGTCCATGAACCTTAATTGTAGATGAATCTAGATTGCAGGTGAGGTTCTCAGAATTCCTATCTTGTACAAAGTTAGTGGTACAGTTCCAATCTCCTATGACAGCCTTGCAGTTGTTCCCATGCATCTTTACGCAATTATTTAATTTATTAAAAGAAGTGACTCTTTTACTTCCGATATTTGGTGCATATATGTTAACAAATAGAAACTCAACTCCTGCAGTCTTGCATGTTTACAATGTTTCCTGCTGCAGTTTACAATTCAGTATCACCATCTTTATGCTGCTTGCAAACTTCCCGTAGTGAGCAAGTTCTCAGTCGATATCTCCGTTTGCAATAAACAGAGGCACATTAGAGATGGTGACACAAGTTGTCATTCCAACCAGCCGTGAGAGAGAGAAGAACTGCTCACTCACTGTGATTCCGTGCTCGATCGGCTGCTCCTCATATACTTGCTCCATTACGAGAGCCAATACAGCTTTGTTCATTCATGATGCGATGAGATGTTGTCATAGCCGATCCCCTCACCCATCGGGATTAATACATCCTCTACCGAAATACCCCCCCATGTGATTAATTTATTATATTTGCTCCCTAAACAGCTCTGAAAAACTAAACTTCCTGCTAGGATCCAGGGTCCTTTCTGTGTGGAGTCCTCCATCTGGGTTTCCTCCCACAGTTCAAACACATGCATTAAGTTAATTAATTACACTAAATTGGCCCCGATCTAGTTTCGATATAACCTGGAGAGTTGATGTAACCTTGTGTCTGTTGTTGAGTGGCCGTTGATGCTGAGGAGCGACATTAAATAAACTAAACAAACAAACAGACCTGCCTAAAACCCATTTTATTGCATGCACCAAAATCAACAAAACCCATATTGTTTGTAGTCAGGGTAGCATTTGGGATGACAGCATTGTTAAGGGGATCAGGAAGAACATGAACATTAGCATAAATCATAAGCAGTAATGGGATGAGGGCACAGCAAAGAGCAGAGAGAAATCTGAAGTGTTCCAGCTGTTAAACCTCTGCATACATGGTAACAACGTCATCTTTAAAAGCTGTTTAATGATATTGCATAATAATACAAATAAATCTAAATAATAAACATCTATGAAAATCTCTACCCCTATTCAATCACCTACAAACTTTGCTTTCCAAAATATTGCTGCAATGATTGTCACTGTAACCCAACTACGACACAAACATCCAACGGTTACAATAGTTTAGCTACAACATGATTTGCAGTTAAGCACACTTCTATTCAATAAGAAGATCAGAGAGATCAAAGAGTATAAATAGGATATTATGTTAAAACAGCCTTAATTCTTTACACATAGCTTCTGCATAAATATTAGCCTATTTAAGCTGAAAAGACTGAGATGCATCACACGTTTTCTCTTTTCCGTCTTCCTCCAGGCTTGATGGCAGTGAACCTTCACCCTGTAAAACTGAAATTAATTCTACATTTAACAATGATTTAGTTAGCTTCAAACACTATATTATACATAGCAGTGTATGTGATGTTACACAGCTGATTCTTAGAGATTTAGATGAACTCACCCCATTTATTTGTAACAAACAAAGTTATTTCCTTCTCGCAGTCTCTATTCTCCAGCACACCAGCTCCAGTGTTGTAGGCTCCACAAAGGAAGGGCTGGACAGGGCATGAGGGCATTGTAAGGTTTCCCAAATGCTCCTCGTTCACCCAGAACCAGGAGCCGTCCAAGAAGCGCAGACCAGTCCAAACTCTGGCAGTCTGAACATCCACAGTCTTGTTTGCCATTAAAAGATCTGTGTCTGTAGTCAGGCTTATCAAGTCAGTGTAGACGGTTTTGCAGTGATTCAGTGCTTCAATCCAGGTCTTCATCTCCTGCACCACGACCGGCTGAGGCTCCCATATGTAGCAGAAGAAATTATGCAAATGATCACAGTTATCATCATACCACAAAGCATTCATTACAGACACACAGTGTTCTCCCCCATAGTCATTTGGCTCGTTGGGACCCCAAGACCTGAATTGTAAGGTGCTTCCATCAGACCACTGAGTGAAGTCTCGTTGAGTTGGTTTCTTGTTAAGTCCAATCCAGCACCACTCACAGTGCCACACTGCGACATCAGCTTTGAACATGTCAAGTTCCTGAGCTGAGTTAATGACCAACAGATCGACATGTTTGCTTCTGCAGTATGTCTGTGCATCCGTCCATCGTATATATTCATTCACATAAATGTGTTTCCTCCTAAACAGGCAGGTTGCTGCTCTTGTTAGGGATAACAAAAGGAGGACCGAGTACACAGCCTTCATCTCTCACTGCTCTCCTTGATGCCGTTCTCTGAATCTTTGCGATCTGAGACAGCAGTGGGCAAATAAACCCAAAATCAGCTCCTGAGACATGATCTAAAGAAAACAGCAACGCAAAGCTTAATGCAAATCACTGTGATTTGCATTCAGTAAAAAGATTCTTCTGCTTTCTTTCCTAATTTATTTTGTTTAGCTTTTAATCACTGTACCAGTAATGGTACTATTTCAACTACTATCATAACAGCCCTTTATGGTGATTATTATTAATGATAATATGGTCCGGTGTTTAATGTGTTTGAGAAGGGTTAGATCATTACAATTAAGTGTTGGAAGAAAATGACCACAATATACTCACCGGACATAAAAATGAGTCACCTGGGACTGAAACATACATAATGCTAATGTTAATCATAATTTTGGACAATCATGAACATTGCTTCCCGGATGAAGCGTCATAGTCGCCAGGGTAAATGTGGTGGTTTGTTGGTGAGCATTAAATCTTACTTAGCATTCTCTAATCCTCGTAGCATTTTAGTGGAATTTGCAATGGATCGCCGCTCCTTTGCTTTCTGGCACTTTCTGAACCCCGGATACACCTTGCTGGTACCTGTTGTCAGGCTGGATGAGGATGTCCCAGTCCTCTGTGTTTATTCTCTCTGTCTCTGAGGAAGAGGGGTGAGATTCTGTAGCCTTCTGTTGATGGGTTGGGGACCCCGGATGGCAAATGTCCTGACTTCTATTAGTGCTGGGTGGTATACCGGTTCAACTGGAACTATGTTGTTAATTTCCAGTATGGTATGCATTTTTCATATGTCTTCATACTGATGCATAGCAGAAACACAACTCTAATGCTTCAAATAGGCAGAAAATTAAATAATATTTTTCGCTGTTAGAAGCGCTGCTGAATGCCGAGTAGAATGGCATCGCCGAACAGCATGCTGGGTAAAGCTCACTAGCTAGCCAGGTAGCATAACACACGTCTGTTAACAGCTGGGGAAGGCTCTGTGAGATTAAAGAACAGAACACAGAAATGGATTCTAAAGCAAGTGAGATCAGAGATGCAAAAGAATAACTATGTTATGAACACAGTAACTCTTGAAATTACACAATAAAAACTGTGTACATTCGGCAAGGGCCGAGTACACAGCCTTCATGTCTCACTGCACTCCTTGGTGCCGTTCTCTGAAACTTTGAGAGTTGAGACAGCAGTGGGCAATTAACTCAACATCAGGTACTCCTGAGACATGACCTAAAGAAAACAGCACACAAAGCTTAATGCAAATCACTGTGATTTGCATTCGGTAAAAACAACCTTGCATTCTCTTTCCTAATTTATTTTGTTTAGCCTTTAATGACTTTTAATGGTACTGTTTCACAACTGCAATAATAACAGCCTGACAGGGTGATTATTAATCATAATAGTATCAGGTAATTAATGTGCTTGAGAAGGGTTAGATCATTACAATTAACTATTCATATTAGTACCACTCAGGGGCGTTTCAAGGATTCTTGATTTTTTTAATGATCTTTTTAACTTTTCAACACTCAATTTTGATACTTTGTAATACCTGACATTTTATAATATCTGACATTTTTATACCACATGCACTGTGTCTGTTTACTATTTGTAGCAAAACACTATAACGTTCAGAGTAAATAATAGTTAATGTGCAATAGTATGTAATGTTTTCAGGTTTAATGTTTTTATTCCAAACATAATGTAAAATCATTCAATTATAAAAATGGTATGGTTTAGTGAACTTACACTGAATAAGTTAAGCGATATATGTGCACACGTACTAATCACAGGTCAAAACAGCTCTAAACTCGGCAAAAGTTGTGATAATGAAGAGTCGTCTGGGAGCTGAAAGAGTTGACTCACTCAAAAGAACCAGAATTTGCATCACTGCTATCTGACTCTGCCACGCCCACACACACAAGCACAGACACAATGGCACACATCTATATCTGACAGAGACCTACGCTGCTTTTAACAATATAAAGACTTTAGTATTAAATACTGGATATAATGTTAGATATAATGTTTAAAATGATATACTCAAAACATTAAAATAACCTGGCGACGCCCCTGTACCACTGGTTGCTTATAAAAACCAAACTTAGCCACCTTTCCAATGACTTTTATGTAGACATTTTATATGATTCAGTAAGCATACACTGTACTTTGTGCATATACTTTGTTAGCTCCTGTTCACCCAGGTGGTCAGTGGTCTGGACCCACACAGGACCAGTTCAGATCAGGTACTATTTGGGTGGTGGATCATTCTCAGAAGTGCAGAAACACTGATGTGGTGGTGGTGTGTTAGTGTGTGTTGCTCTGGTACTAGTGGACCAGACACAGCAGTGCTGCTGGACAAAGCAACAAATGGATCAATCTGTAAATGTAGAACTAACAAGTGCAGTTATGTTAGCAGCAGCAGATCCTTTATGTCCTGCAGTTTGGGAGGGGGTTGCCACAAAGGGGTGAACCTGGCCTGCAACAATGTTTATTTAGGTGGTAGGTGTCAAAGTAGCGCCCACATGAATGCCAGGACCCAAGATATCCCAGTACTGCTAAAATACAAAATACAACATATCAGCAACGAGGGTGGCTTTATTCAGACTTCTACCGCCACCTGCATTTCTGGAATGCCCAGGCGAGCCTGCAATGGCGTTCAACATCTGGATTCGCATGTTCAGTAACAACATTCTGGCTAACTGTCCAGACGATGATCCGGATAAGAGAAAATTTGCTTTTTTGATCCACTGCTTAGGCACTGAAGGTCAACGTATATTCTACACTTTAGAATTGGTACTCCGATTCTTGGTATGGATCTTTTCACTGCTTTGCAACTTGAAATCCAGAAAGGATGTGTTAGGACATCTACCACTGCATGTCCTGCTGCTGTTAATTTTACTGATGCCTGTGGTGTAGCTGCAGGATTTGTACACAAAGTCAAATTGCGCTTAGATGTGTTACCTGTGCAACAAAAGCTGCGCAGACTGCCATTTGCACATGAGTTAAAAAGACTGGAATCGGAAGGTATAATTAAAAAAGTGGACTCCTCTGAATGAGTTTTGCCCCTAGTTGTCATTCATAAGAAGTCTGGAGGAATTAGACTGTGTTGATCTGAGAGAACCAAACAAGGCTGTTGTGATTGAAAGCCATCCTTTACCACATATTGAAGAAGTGTTTGCTGAGCTTAGAGGTTCAGCTGTGTTCTCACCTATTGATTTGCAGAATGCGTTCCACCAAGGACCCTTGCATGAAGATAGTTGAGACCTCAAAGGAGCTCATTGTTCAAAAGACACAGACTAAGGCAAAAGCGTATACAGACAACCGAAGTGCTGCTTCTTCACCTACGATTCAAGTGAGTTTCTTTGTTCGAATTCGAAAGCCTGGATGGGTCAACAAAGGACATCCCAAATTCAGCCCCATAAAGTGGTTGCACAACATGGTACAGCTGTTGTCTGATGGGAAAGTGTGGAATGTTGCTCATGTTGCTCTTACACCTTTGTCCACTGTGGATCCACCAACATTGACTTTTCCTGAGGATGACTACCTTCCCCAAGATACTCAAGCAGCTGGAGCTTTGCTTCCCATCACTGAGTCCACAAACTGACAATGTAGAGTTCATCGTGTTCCATTCTAGACTAAAGACTGTGTTCTTCAATTAAAACGGGGATACAGGGAAAAATGCTGTGAAGGTGAATGTAACATAAAAGAAAAGTGAAGTGTTGTGAATGTGTACAAATGTTTATGTAAAATCTATTTCAGTTTCAGTACTGTCAATATATCAGTACCAAGTTCAAGAGTTTAGTTTTTGATAGCTTTCAGATGTTTAAATACATGTGCCAGATAAGTGTTAACATTTTATAGCTTTAAAGTAGCAAGCAATGTACTGTTTCTACATGAAGTGGAAATGTGTCGTGTTGTATAATTACTCCTGCCAGTAGATGTCAGTGTGTACTAGTTGGAAGGGTCTGCAAGGAGGGAGAAGAAGGAAGTCGGCTGACTAAAGTTCAGTTACATTGGAGCTTGAAAGTTTGTGAACCCTTTAGAATTTTCTATATTTCTGCATAAATATGAGCTAAAACATCATCAGAGTTTCACACAAGTCCTAAAAGTAGATAAAGAGAACCCAGTTAAACAAATGAGACAAACATATTATACTTGGGCATTTATTTATTTAGAAAAATGATCCAATATCACATATTAGTGAGTGGCAAAAGTATGTGAACCTTTGCTTTCAGTATCTGGTGTGACCCCCCTGTGCAGCAATAACTGCAGCTAAACGTTTCCTGTAGCTGTTGATCAGTCCTGCACACCGGCTTGGAGGAATTTTAGCCCATTCCTCCGTACAGAACAGCTTCAGCTCTGGGATGTTGGTGGGTTTCCTCACATTAGCTGCTCGCTTCAGGTCCTTCCACAACATTTCCATCGGATTAAGGTCAGGACTTTGACTTGGCCATTCCAAAACATGAACTTTATCCTTCTTTAACCATTCTTTGGTAGAACGGCTTGTGTGCTTAGAATGGTTGTGAACCCTTTAGGAATTTCTACATCTGCATAAATATATATAGAAACAATATCACATGTGTTCCAAAATGTAGATAAAGAGACATTTTACACACGTTCATTTATTTAATGTGTAAAATGGTCAAATATTACATATATGTGAGTGGTAAAAGTGTAAGACCGCATGTGCAGCAATAAATACAACCAAACATTTAGGGTAACTCTTGATCAGTTCTGGATATCGGCTTGAAGGAATTTGAATCCCGTTCCTCTGCACAGAACGGCTTCATCTCTGGGATGTTGGTGGGTTGCCTCACTTGAACTGCAACTTTCTGTTGGACTAAGGTCATGACTTTGACTTGGCCATTCCTAAACATGAACAACGGCTTGTGTGCTTAGGGTCGTTGTCTTGCTGCATGACCCACCTTCTCTTGAGATTCAGTTCATGGACAGATGTCCTGACATTTTTCTTTAGAATTCTCTGATATCATTCAGAATTCATTGTTCCATCAATGAATGCAAGCCGTCCTTCCCAGATGCAGCAAAACAGGCCCAACCCATGATACTACCACCACCATGTTTCACAGATGGGATAAGGTTCTTATGCTGGAATGTAGTATGTCTTTCCCCAGACATAACACTTCTCATGTAAACCAAAAACATCTATTGTTGGAGTTTTGACTCAAAACTCCAGTTAATCTCAATAGAGAGTTGTGTGTAGCAACGTTAGGCAACTTAATGTGATGGAAAATCTGGCTCATTCACTTTGAAATATTGCGAAAATATCTCAATAAATTTGTGGAGAGAGTTGAAGGTCCGTGTTGCCCCAAAACATCACTGCTCTAGAGGATATCTGCATGGAGGAATCGGCCAAAATACCAGCTACAGTGTGTGCCAACCTGGTGAAGACTTGCAGGAAACGTTTGACCTCTGTCATTGCCAACAAAGGTTATGTTACACAGTATTCAGTTGAACTTTTGTTATTGACCAAATACTTATTTTCCACCAAGAGTTAGAATTAAATTCCTTAAAAATCTTACAATGTGATTTCCTGGATTTTTTTCTCATTTTGTCTCTCATAGTTGAAGTGTAGCTATGATGAAAATTACAGACCTCTCTCATCTTTCTAATTAGTAGAGATCTTGCACAATCACTGGCTGACTAAATACTTTTTGCCCCACTGCAAGTGTTAAACAACTATTACATTACTTTTTATATACATATGCCATATACTATTGTTAATCTATTATCGTCGTTGTTTTGTTATATTATATAATTATTTATTAGAGTAGAATCAAGCATCTTTTTGCAGTACAATCTTTTCAGAAGCTGCCTGCAGTCCCCAAATAACCACCAGGCGGTGCCAAAACGCTGTGTGTATCCACACTCCCTATATGGGATTGAAAAAAATACCACTAGCTAATAATTTCTTAGTAAAATCCATCAAACTACGAAGCCCTGCTGGTGACATCCCTTCTTAATAAAATTAAGATTGAAACCTACTGAAGAAGAAGAGAGACTTTAGCACTTTAGACATTCTAAACATGAATGTAGCAATTGTAATATAATAACTGAAAGTAATAACTCAATTGTTACTACAAGATAATATTATATTGTAAGATATAAGGATAAGAAATGTCACTTTTGGGGACATCAGAAGCTCTGTACAATTGTAATTTATTAGCCTACTAAGAAAGAAAATATTTGAAATTGAAGTAAAGAATATGTTTATTGTGTCTCTGTACACAAGTGTATTTAGAGCTATAAATGGATGTCACAGTAGTGATTTAAAAATGACTGCATTCATATTTAGAGTATATATTTTAACTAACACAAACAGTTTCGTTACCTGTGAATGTCGTACGTTTTTACACAGTGTCGGCACTTCATAGTCGATCCCTTGCCGTCTACCGTGAATGATCCAGCGATTTCGGGGTATTTTCATTAGACTAACTGTGGCGAAAGGGAAAGGTGTGGAATTTTGACAAAATGTAATGACTGTAGTTCATTTCGTCAAAATTCCACACCTTTCCGAGCTTTCCAGATTCACTGCGTCATTTCCAGGCCTGAACGATCTCGTTCCCCCACTTTGGTAAGTTGTAGCCATGCCTTAATTTTATTAAGAAGGGAGGTGACCAGCAGGGCTCTGTATTCAAAGTGAGGAAAATTTAAGAAAATACATAAGGAACAGGACATGGTAGTAGCTTAGGAAGACATTCTTCAGTTACTCGTCTGAGAAACAGGTTGTTCCACCTTCGGCGCCCCTTAGCTCATGCTTCCTGGCTTTGCCTGTCAATGTCAGGGTGAGTTCTGGTGACAAGATACACTCGTGTCTTTACATCTGAGTGTCTCTGAGCAGCACCAAGTCGCCACCTATCTTGCCGGTTGCACTGGCTTGGGAGAATGGAGAAATATTCTTGCCTCCATCTAAGTGCAGGAAATACAGATCTGCATTCTCAAAGGAACCTGGAGGAGGAAGAGGGCTACACATCTCCTGTGTCAAGACCATTGTTCAGAAAAAAAGATGAGTCTCTATCAGTCGAGATGGGTGTATGAGGTCTTGCATTTATTATAGCAGGTACAGTGGTGCTTGAAAGTTTGTGAACCCTTTGGAATTTTCTATATTTCTGAATAAATATGACCTAAAACATCATCAGATTTTCACACAAGTCCTAAAAGTAGATAACGACAACCCAGTTAAACAAATGAGATAATAATGTTATACTTGGTCATTTATTTATTGAGGAAAATGATCCAATATTACATATTAGTGAGTGGCAAAAGTATGTGAACCTTTGCTTTCAGTATCTGGTGTGATAATCCTGTGCAGCAATAACTGCAGCTAAACGTTTCCTGTAGCTGTTGATCAGTTCTGCACACCGGCTTGGAGGAATTTTAGCCCATTCCTCCATACAGAACAGCTTCAGCTCTGGGGGATGTTGGTGGGTTTCCTCACATTAGCTGCTCACTTCAGGTCCTTCCACAGCATTTCCATTGGATTAAGGTCAGGACTTTGACTTGGCCATTCCAGAACATGAACTTTATGCTTCTGTAAACCATTCTTTGGTAGAACGGCTTGTGTGCTTAGGGTCGTTGTCTTGCTGCATTGACCCACCTTCTCTTGAGATCAGTTCATGGACAGATGTCCTGACATTTTCCCTTTAGAATTCTCTGATATCATTTCAGAATTCATTGTTCCATCAAGGATGGCAAAGCCGTCCTGCCCAGATGCAGCAAAACAGGCCCAAAACCATGATACTACCACCACCATGTTTCACAGATGGGATAAGGTTCTTATGCTGAAATGCAGTATTTTCCTTTCTCCAAACATAACGCTTTTTTCTTTTAAACCAAAAAAAAGTTCTGTTTTTGGTCTCATCCATCCACAAAACATTCTTCCAATAGCATTCTGGCTCGTCCACGTGATCTTTTTAGCAAAAACTGCAGACGAGCAGCAATGTTCTTTTTGGGAGAGCAGTGCAGTGGCTTTCTCCTTGCAGCCCTGCCATGCACAACAATGTTGTTCAGTGTTCTTCTGATGGTGGACTCAAGAACATTAAGAACATTAACATTAGCCAATGTGAGAGAGGCCTTCAGATGCTTAGAAGTTACCCTGGGGTCCTTTGTGACCTCGCCAAACTATTACATAATACATAAATTACCAAGTGTAATATTTTTTGTCTCGTTTTGTTTTAACTGGGTTCTTTATATCTACTTTCAGGACTTGAGTGAAAATTTAATGATGTTTTAGGTTCATTTTTTATGCGAAAAAATATAGAATGCAAAAAATTCTAAAAGGGTCCCACAAACTTTCAAGCACCACTGTACCTCACCCATATGGTTTAAAGCAATGTTTGTAAGCCGTGACTCGTAGGACTAATGTGAGAGTTTTGAAACCCCAATTCCTTAGCACACTGTCTCACTGATATACTTTGAGAGAGAGTCTCATCTTGTCTGCTTGGAAGACCGTGTACTCATATTCACTATCAGATTAAGTTTGTCGCCTCCTGACTGTCTACAAAAACGTTTTAACTCAACCATCCAGGCATTACATTTCCATTTAGTCGATGCTCTTATCCAGAAAGACTTACAGCTGATACAGTTTCAGAATGTACAATCCAATCGCCCAGCCAGGGAATGAACCCTTGATCTTTTGGTTCATAATCCAGTACCTTAACCGTTGCACCACCACAGTCCTCAAGCCCACACTTCTAAGATAAAACTGTGACCCTTTGTGATCTGGATTTAGATATGGAGTAAAACTTTAATTTTGTGCATTTTAATTAATTTAACTTCAGAACAAGCACATCAGTAAAGCAAAATAATTCTCTCAGTTACTGTGATAAAGCTCGAATCTAGATCATATCTAACAGTTACAATATACTCATGATTTAAAATTGGTTAATGAATTAACATCTATGGAAAAATCACACATTAAAGTATATATAATGATAATGATTACTAACATGCTTTACAGAGCTTTAAGCAAACAGCTACAGAAGGAAAAGTGTAAATATAAGCAGTTCATGTAGATTTTGCAGTTCTGAAAAAAAATTTATCTCATTTACATTCTCATTTACAAATCGTTTGCATGCCTCAGACCTCTTCTTTGTCCTCAAGGTGATTTCAGTGAATCTCTTCACCTTTTAGGAAATAAATGAAACAGAATTTACTCCCTTGATAATTAATAAATCTATTATTCATAGCAGTATTAATATCATTATTATGTGCCACCATCACTAGTGTTGTAGTCAAGACCAAAATCTGGACCAGATTCAGATTTTTTTTTTGTCATACAACATTAAAAAGAAGAAAGTGGAAAAAAATGTATTCGTTTGTAATTTACTTTAGTTTCATTGTATGATATATAGTATAATACAATATAAGTATAATTATGAATAAATCTTAGGTTTATGAAAATATAACATTCAATTATCTATAGGGCAAAAATTAATATTAATTATTATTATATTACAGTCTTAATCAAAAAAGATCATGTAACTTCTGGAAGCAAACGATGCTGACGATTCTGTTTCCCTTCTTCTCTCACACTTAATCAGAATCAATACATAAACAACAACATCCATTCTAAACATTTATGTTATTACATGTGAAAGCATAATAATAATAATTCCAGATTTTGAGTAAAAAAAGTGGTATGGTAAAAGATCGGGTGAAAATGCGTGAAAATCAGACGTTTCACAATAAAACGTGTCCATTGATTGGATACTGAACGGGCAGAGCAGGAACTTTTTTCCCTGTTAGCCAATCAGAGTGCAGATTTTATTTAGGCATGTAGAGAAAGGACTGAGTTATTCTGTTGGAATGGATTGTTGATTTTCAATAACGATAGAATAAAAGTTCAGTTTATAATTAATGTTACCTCAGACAGACACATTGGTCTCGTCTGGTCCCGACAACAATTTCCGTGTCCACCTTACCCCGAGAATGAGACAAGACCGAGTCCAAATGAGGTCAAGACTGAGACCGCTCGAGTATTTCAACACTAGTGATCACTGACAGTTCATGTTTTTGTAAGTAACGGATTGACTCACCTTGTTCTGTTGTAGCAAACAAAGTTCATTTTCTCCAGGCAGTCTCTGTTTTCCCAAACGTCACCATTTCGGGCTCCACAGAGAAAAGGCTGGGCGAGGCACGAGGGAAGTGAGACCTGGTCTCCCAGAAGCTCCTTGTTTAACCAGAACCATGAGCCATCCAGGTAGCGCAGACCAGCCCAGAAACTGGGTGTCACAACATTGGTGATTTTGGTTTTGGCCAATAAAAGGTCGTTCTGAGTAGGCAGGCTGATCAGGTCAGTGTAGAAGGTTCTGCAGTGCTCCAGGGCTTCGCTCCAGGTCATCATCTCTTGGACCACCACCACCTGAGGCTCCCAGGTCAAGCATGAGAATGACAGAAGGTCCGTACATAAGCAGTCATGCCACTTTGAGTTGAGGCTGCAGCCACAGTCTTCACCAAAACCCTTGCTTGGTTGTCCCGATTCCCACGGTGTGAACTGGAACAATTTTCCATCAGACCACTTGGTAAAGGAAGGATCAGTTGGTGCCTTGCTGAAGCCGATCCAGAACAATGCAGAATTTTTGACGTTGTCGTATTCTCCCTGTGTTTCAAACATGGACAAATCTACATAATTCCTTTTGCAGTATGCCTGAGCGTCAGCCCAAACCATTTTCACGTCCACAAAAATGTGAGTTCTGATAAAAAAACAAGTTGCTCTTCCAGTAAGAGCGGCCAAGAGGAGAATGATCTTCTTGTCTTGCTCTGGTCTGTTTGACCTCTGCCTCTCAAGTCAAAACTGGAATAAAAAAGCACCATACCTGAACATGTGACAAATGTTTGAATACATGCAAATTTCCCATCATTTTGACTACTTTACTTATTGTCTAGGAATGACGGGTACAGACATACATCTGCAGCAAATTAGAAACAGGGCGATTCTAGGATCAGAGCTTAAACATCTGTACATTTCCACTTAAGTTTGGACTTTCAATCCCATACTTGTGAAGGAAGAACATCTGACGTTTGGGGTAGGGGAAACACTGGACTGTGACTGGAAAAAACTTCCATTAATGCTGAGCCTGTGAGTCACAAAGCCATCACTTGGATCATACCATTTGGGGACTGCTCTATTTTAATGGTAAAATATTAGGTTTAAACTGGAGGTGGGCAATATGACGAAATTTTATTGCAACGTGGTCAATTTTGTTATCGTGGTAGACGATATGCTTTTCTGAGTGTATCGAGGATATCGTCAGCGCTGAAAGAACATTGACCAACTGCATGTTTCATTATAAAGACTGTCATTAGTCCTGTTTATTTGAAGTGCAGCACATTTTGAATATAAATCAGTTTACTAAGTGCAGATAGTATTGAATGCTTTGAAAATTATAGTAAATATAATATTTGAATGGTAGTTTTTATGAATCTGTCGCCACTGATGCATTTTGCCTGCTCTCACATGTATCGTGATAAAATATGAATCGTGAAAATATCTTTAAATATTGTGATACAATATTTTTTCCATATCGCCCACCCCTAGTTTAAACTGTACTTTCTAAAGTATGCGTTCTATAGTTGTAACATTTTTTTGCATTATCACAGACAGACTTCCATTTTTTTGTTTGTTTATTTGTTTTACCCTTATTTCTAGGGGCACTGGGAGTCAAAAAGGGGTTAAACATGCATAAGATTAGAAATAAATATCTTAATAACAAACAGTCGCAGAACAATTCAGTCCTAACCCTGCACTAGTTCTTAGTGAATGTTGTTGTGTTATACAACTTTTTATGGACCCTCACAGCTCATCTTCCATAAGCAGGTCAGATATGGTGTGTATACAAACCACTCAGCTGCTTTATTTTATTTTTGTATTGTTTACCTATTGTATTCGTTTTGCAGCTTGCAAAACATTTATTGCAATCGGTGCATCTATTAACTGGAGATTTCACAGGCTAATGAATCTAATAAGCTTGTCAGCTGCAGCAGATGTACACTATATATCCAAATGTTTGTGGACACACCTTCTAATGAATGCATTCAGCTCCTTTAAGATCCTGACGCAGATGTGCAAAATCACACACATACAGCTTGTCTAGTTCCTGTAGAGAAGGACTGCCTATTCTGGACTCTCTGGAGCAGATAAATAGGAACCTGTTTGTACCATGCCTAATGCCAGGTGTGGACTATATGGGTCTAAAGCCCCCTAGTATTATGCTGGAATGATGGTGCTCCATCCAGTACTTTTGGCATGATTTGGGGAGTTGACTGATTGCTGACTCCAGTCAAATCCTCCTAGAAAACATTACTGTAACAAAATCAGGATACAATGAATGAATGTGCAGGTGTCCAAATACTTTTATCCATATAGTGTAGCATGCGTTTTTCCTCTCCTGGGTTGATTTTCATAAGAGTCAGGTTCATTTTGTGCTTTTTCTACATTGGTCATTGCTTCTTAAACTAATTATGGACTATTGTTTCTTCTCGTTGCATTATTATTGATTTTTAAAACACACAAAAAGCAAATATGTCTTTCAAATAGGTCAACAGATATCCACTCTACCTTGCCACAGTATAAGTAGTCATTTCAGGTGTTATAATGAACAAGGAAGGATTTGAGGATAATATATAGCACTTCTGGCGACTGTAATCACTTTGCAATCACAAAATGGGTATGTTAACTTTGCATGTCCTGTTAATCCCATTCATTTTCTATAAAAGAACTGAATCACTCCCAAACCATCCCTCGCACCCCAACCCATACCCCTTCAGTATCAAACGCTGCACTCAAATCCAATAAAACCAGAATGGCACAGCTCCCGGAGTCAACCGTCAAAAAGATGTCATTAACTCCCTACAAAATCTAGGGCAGTTTCCATTCAATGCAAAGTCTTAAAACCAAATTGAAGAATCTCAAATAAGTGGTTATTGTTCAAAAAACATAACTGGGCATAAAAATAAGCTTTCTCCAATAGCATATGTAAAAAGTGCATAAGTATTAGCATTTATACATTAACGATATTTTTTCTACAGCATGCTCATTTTCTTTCTCGTGTGGATCATAGTAATGTCCAAACAGGAAATTAAACTAGTAATCTTCACCCTCTGAAGTCGTTCTATGTCAGATGTAGTGACATTTGGCTGCTTCGCCGATACCAGTTTAAATAATTACGGAACAGGCAACATCCGTAAATGTATAGGCAACATCCGTGAAGCTATAAAGAGAATGAAAAAAAAAAACAAAGACAAAAACAGCATAACACCACCATTATACGTTTTAAATATGTTCCAATGAAATGAGCATCACAAATAGAGTATATAGTTTGTCACTTGCCTTCTTATAAGAGCCAAGCTTGAACGAACCACCACTTCGTTTGTGCCCACACCCTGCTATCACCCGATCTTAATGTATAGCCTGTTTATTTGTGTATGGAAATGAACAAACAAATTTATCCTTTGCATTGCATCTAAAGCACCTGGTTGCAAAACTGTGCTTTTTGTGGTTGTTTGTACGTACTAATCGGTGGTTATTCTGTCCTTTTCTGTGTATCCACCGTTCCTTTTACACTAAACCAGCCTTGTTTGTTGCCACAAATTCCCTTCACTTCTTTCTTCCGACCATAGATTCCTGAAGCGTTTCCATTTTGGGTTCGGATTTATCTGTTTACTTACGTCACGTCAGCGTCAGCGGCTATTCACGATATCAGTCAGACACATTCAAACTGGGGCAATTTAGAGCAACCAACTAATCTAACGCGTGTCCTTTGAATCTCGGAGCCAGAGTAAACCCAAGAGGATGTAAAAGTGCTTTCTCCGCTGCCATGTAAAAAGGCTCTCAGAAGCTACTTTTGTACCTCTTGGTGAGAGATCATTGACTGTTAGACATGTGTTTATGACACACTCCAGGACATGGTGCCCAGTTAACAGACTTTGAAATTGGACTGAGAGAAGCAGACACACACACACACACACACACACACAGTGAACAGGCCCAGAGAGACCACCAGTAGACAGAATCGTTTGATTCACCGACAAGCACGAGCAGCGGCTACAGTTTCATTATCTACCGTTCAGACACAGGGCGCAAATTCACTACAAGCCCCTGTGTCAGTCCGGATCATTTCCAGGTGCGGAAATTTTATGTCATGACACCCATACGTGTCCTGAGATTGGCAGCCAGCAGGTTCGTTTGCTGATTGCTGACTCCAGTCAAATCCTCCTAGATTTTCATATGAGTCAGATTCATTGGAGCGTTTGACAGTTTTGGCCTCGGCACTTGTTGAAACGTTTGTGCTTTTTCTACATTGCTCATTGTTTCTTAAAGTAATTATGGACTATTGTTTCTTCTCTTTGCCATATTATTGATAATTAAAACACACAAAAAACACATTTCTTTCGAATAAGTCCCTAGATATCCACTCTACATTGCCACAGTGTAATTAATCATCTCAGGTATTATAACTAAGAAAGAAAGATTTGAGGATAATATACAGTGGTGTTTGAAAGTATGTGAACCCTTTAGAATTTTCTATATTTCTGCATAAATATGACCTAAAACATCATCAGAGTTTCACACAAGTCCTAAAAGTAGATAAAGAGAATCCAGTTAAACAAATTAGACAAAAATATTATACTTGCTCATTTATTTATTGAGGAAAATGACCCCCTGTGCAGCAATAACTGCAACTAAGCACACAAGCCGTTCTACCAAAGAATTGTTAAAGAAGAATAAAATTAATGTTTTGGAATGGCCAAGTCAAAGTCCTGACCTTAATCCAATGGATATATTGTGGAAGGACCTGAAGCGAGCAGCTAATGTGAGGAAACCCACCAACATCCCAGAGCTGAAGCTGTTCTGTACGGAGGAATGGGCTAAAATTCCTCCAAGTCAAAAGTCCTGATCAGCAGCTACAGGAAACGTTTAGTTGCAGTTATTGCTGCACACGGGGGCACACCAGATACTAAAAGCTAAGGTATAGTTAAACAGCACCTCTAGCAAGCTGACCAGAACATGCCTAAAAGCATAGAAGCCAAAACAGCACCAAAACAGAAATACAGTGGTACCTTGGTTCTAGACCACCTTGGAACTCTTCGAATTCAGTTCTCGACACATTTTGACTAGAAAAATTTGTTTCAGTCCTCGTTGTTTGCTCTGTACTCAGCACACTTGCTTAAACTTAGAGTCGAGCTATGCAACTCATTTCAGCCGAAACTCAATTCACGACTCATGAGTCACGATTCAGTACACAGTGATTGAGTGATTCAGATCCCAATAGCCAGTGCTCAGTGAAGATCTCTGCTATTTTCATCGTGTTTTTTTCTTTTTACATCTACAGTACTGTATTCTTAGTATAAAAGGGGTTGTATTGACTTCCAAGCAAATGGAAAATAGGAACTTGATGCTCCAGATGACACAGTTGCAGGCTGCAGTTAAATTCAACAGCTATGCTAGTGCCCGGAGTTCACCAGTAGAGTAAGTGTTTATACTTTTCACTTTCAATCCATTATTCACTAAATTATTCTCTAAAATTTTTCAATTTTCAGTTCACATACTTTTGCCTTCTCACTAATATGTAATATTGGATCATTTTCCTCAATAAATAATTGACCAGGTATAATATTTTTGTATCATTTGTTGAACTGGGTTCTCTTTATCTACTTTTAGGACTTTTATCTACTTTTAGCTCATATTTGTGCAGAAATATAGGCAATTCTAAAGGGTTCACAAACTTTCAAGCACCACTGTATAGCTGAACGATATTTTTTCTACAGCATGCTCATTTTCTTTCTCATGTGGATTATAGTAATGTCCAAACGTGAAATTAAATTGATAATCTTCACCCTCTGAAGTCGTTCTATGTCAGATGTAGTGACATTTGGCTGCTTCGCCGATACCAGCTTAAACAATTACAGAACAGGCAACATCCGTAAATTTAAAGTTATAAAGAGAATGAAAAAAACAAAAACAGCATAACACCACCATTATATGTTTTAAATATGTTCCAATGAAATGAGCATCACAAATAGAGTATATAGTTTGTCACTTGCCTTCTTATAAGAGCCAAGCTTGAACGAACCACCACTTCGTTTGTGCCCACACCCTGCTATCACCCGATCTTAATGTATAGCCTGTTTATTTGTGTATGGAAATGAACAAACAAATTTATCCTTTGCATTGCATCTAAAGCAGCTGGTTGCAAAACTGCGCTTTTTGTGGTTGTTTGTACGTACTAATCGGTGGTTATTCTGTCTTTTTCTGTGTATCCACCGTTCCTTTTACACTAAACCAGCCTTGTTTGTTGCCACAAATTCCCTTCACTTCTTTCTTCCGACCATAGATTCCTGAAGCGTTTCCATTTTGGGTTCGGATTTATCTGTTTACTTACGTCACGTCAGCGTCAGCGGCTATTCACGATATCAGTCAGACACATTCAAACTGGGGCAATTTAGAGCAACCAACTAATCTAACGCATGTCCTTTGAATCTCGGAGCCAGAGTAAACCCAAGAGGATGTAAAAGTGCTTTCTCCGCTGCCATATAAAAAGGCTCTCAGAGGCTACTTTTGGGTAGTGTACCTCTTGGTGAGAGATCATTGACTGCTAGACTTGCCTTTATGACACACTTGAAGACATGGTGCCCAGTTAACAGACATTAAAGTTGGAGCATCATTGGACTGAGAGAAGCAGGATGGTCATTTCAACAAACTGCACACCATCTGGGCCGTTCTGACCTACCTGTTAGGAGCAGTGGTTCTTTGGGGGGGCACACACACACACACACACACACACACACACACACACACACACAGTGAACAGGCTCCAGATGGCCCAGACAGACCACCAGTAGGGAGAATCTTTGATTCACTGACAAGCACAAGCAGCTCCTGCTCCAGACACATAGGGCACCTTCACTACACACCTCTGTCTCTGCCTGGACCATTTCCAGGTGCTTTTTTTGTTGTCACGGCACCCATTATGTGCCCTGCCACTGGCAGCCAGCCACTGTCACCTTCATTGGCAGTGGTGACATGAACGAGAATCCTGGACTGCTAAAGACTGGAATCTTATCATCTGTAGTGATGAATCGAGGTTCTGTTTGGGATCCGACGACGATCGGGCTCGAGTACGGACGTCTCGTGATGGACGCTGCCTTTGCTGTGGAGCAACACACTGCCCCAACTGCTGGTTTGATGACAGTCAGTCACTACCCCTAGTAGTGATACGAGGGACACTAACAAGTCAGAGATATGTGCAGGACATCCTGCGGTCACATGTTCTGCCTCTCATGGCAGAGCTTCCAACTGGCATTTTTCAGCAGGATAATGCTCACCAAACACTGCAAGGGTTTCCCAGGAATGTCTCCACCAGATTGTAACACTTCCTTGACCTGCCCGGTCACCAGACTGATCGCCAATCGAGCATTTATGGGACCTCCTGGGATGCCAGCTTCGACAAACTATGAGTGTGGAGGATCTACAGGCCCAGCTGTGGGCAAATGTGTCATAAAGGCATGTCTAGAAGTCAACAATCTATAATGGAGCAGAGGATGGACTTTATCTTCATATAAGCCTAAAAACGGACAAGTGAGTTCGGTGTTTACTTAGTGTTTTGGCTTCCCTGGCCTACTGTATACATAAGAAATGAGTTATCTTGCTTTTGTTGAATGGCTGTTCTTGTATGATTTGTTGATTATTTTTGAATGTGATACACAGAAAATTAAGCTATGAAAAATAGAAAACACTGTTCTGCTCTTTGGTACATGCTCCTTTTGTCATTTGTAGCTGCATCCGTGGATTGTTGATCTGTATAATATTTTAAAGTCAAGCCTAAGTGTTAAGGCATCTCCCTCTTATGTTCTTTCTTTACATAAGAATATCAAACAACCAGTGTCATGACTGCATCTGTGTGCATGCAATTCCCTCCCATCAGAAAACGTCACTGACATTCAGATAAACATCTCTTTCTACCAATTATATAGTTAAACAGCAACTCTAGCAAGCTGACCAGAACATGCCTAAAAGCATAGATTCCAGCGCCAAAACAGAAATTCAGTGGTACCTTAGTTCTAGACCACCTCAGAACTCGTCAAATTCAGTTCTCGACACATTTTGACTAGAAAAATTTGTCTCAGTCCTCGTTGTTTGCTCTGTACTCGGCAAACTTGTTAGAGTCGAACTGTACGATTCATGACTCATGATTCAGTACACAGTGATTCAATGATTCAGATCCCAATAGCCAGTGCTCAGTGAAGATCTCTGCTATTTTCATCATGCTTTTCTTTCCTTTTACATCTACAGTTCTGTTTTCTTAGTGTAAAAGGGGTTGTATTGACTTCCAACCAAAAGGAAAACAGGAACTTAAATTAAACAGCTATGCTACATTTACATTTACAGCATTTAGCAGAACTAAAAATATTTGTTGAACATATCCAGATCATAAATCAGGGAGCTCCTGTACAATTAAGGCATATAATACCTTATACACTGTGGGTTTTTTGGGGGTCTGGAATGGATCCATTCAATCTACATTATTCCTTATAGGAAACATTTGCTCAGTGTTCATTTTTTGCGGTTCTCAAAAGGTACCGAGGTACCACTGTACTGACAATTATATGATGACATTTCTAAATTCTCGGTTGCAATAGAGGATATGCTAAAATGTTCGCACAAGCTTTAAAGTTCAGCACACTAATAAAAACAACCAGCATTTTTGTCAAGAGCTCTCGAATGGGATGGGATTGTACTCACGCTGACTCACTCGCTTTTCTCATTTGCTTAGATGAACCATCAAGGGTGTGGAGCTTAATTTGTTTTTAAGTGCTATCATCCAAGGGACATGGGACAAGTTGTACTGAAATCTAATACTGGGTCTAGATGCACCAGCATGACATGCTAATTTGTTGTTTTTTTTAACGTCTCATCAGCGTCCATGGATTTTCACGACATGAGCAAGGTTACTTACTAGTCAGACACATTGATACTGGATCTAGAGCAATTTAGAGCAACCTTTACCTAATGCACGTCTTTGTGGTGTGGGGGGAAGCCGGAGCATACGAAAACTTCAGGTGGTCCTGATGACAATGCAGCACCTTCTTGCAGTGAAGAAAAGACCGCTAAATCGGTGAGCAGACAGTACAGTGTTGAGTACATTAAATTCGGATTCACGTTTACTATAGACCTCTCAGCGTCTGTTCCCTGGTGCGTCGTCTGTGGGGAGGAACTGTCCAATCATGCCATGGTTCCTAGTAAACTTAAACGCCATCTCACGACTAAACATCCCTCACTTGCTAACAAGGCCTCAAACTATGTTGTGCGTTTGAAAGAGAAAAATGAGAAGCAGACGGATTTGATGAGGAAAAAGTGCCAAGGTGTCTGTACGAGCTCTCGAAGCAAGCTATCGAGTTGCTGAACTTGTTGCTAAGGTGAAAAATCCAGTCACTAATCTTGCCAGCATGCAAAGCAATAGTGAGGATGATGTTAAGCCCAGATGCTGAGAAAGAAATAGCAAAAGTAACTCTTTCAGACATTACGTCTGATGACATTGAGAAAGTTGTTCTGGAAAAATTCAACCAAAATTTGCACTGCAGCTCGACGAATCACCAGACGTAAATGGCTATGCTACTTGCAAATGGGCGTTTTGTGGATGGTGATATAATTAGGGAAAACGTTCTATTTTGCAAGCCTTTGCCTACGAAAACAACAGGAGAGGAAATATTTCGCGTGACATCAGAGTAAATTGAGCAAGGTGGATTATACTTGCAAAACTGTGTCAGCATCTGCACTGATGGAGCAGCATCAACGACGGGCCTACGGAGGGGTTTGTGAGTAGGGTGAAAGATAAAAGCCCAGAATTGCTTATAACGCCTTGTTTTTTTGTAAGTCTCGAGGAGAAGTTTGCATTTTTTTCCCCTCAGCTTCCACTGAAGTATTTAACATGAGACAATATCGTAGCTTGAATACGAAATTCAGTGACCCTCCTTTGGACAGTTTCTGGCTGACAGCTGCGAAAGAGTACCCAGTCTTCGCTTCGCTGAAATCTCAGTGTTGATTTCATTTTGCACAACTTATCTGTGCTTCTCAAGTATGACTTGCTTTAAAAGCAAAAACAGAGAAAGACCAAGAGCTTATCATCAATCCCAGCCAGGATACCACAAATGTGCTCACCTAAACAAGCCCAGGTTTCAAAAAAGTTGGGAAACACTGTTCTACACCACATTCAAATCCAGTTTTTGTGCATGATTACTGCCACCTAGCTGTGCTATACACAACGGCCTTTAGTGCTGTATGTAATGCAGAGGACATGTCATTACAATTGACATCAATAAACATGAATATAAAATAGATTTTACATAACATTCAAAATCCGGCGGTTGTACATGGTTACTGCCAACTAGCTGTACTATACACAATGTTTTTCTTATCTAATGTGGTTTAAATACTATTAAAATTCAAATAATAAAAGAAATCCATATAAAATAGTTTTGTATTGCACCAAAGTTTAAAGGCTGTATCATTACTGCTGTCCAGATACACAGCAGATTTTTGTGGTGCATGTAATGTAGCGGTATCATAAATTAATACAAAATATGTAATGCCTTAGCCTATATCCAAAACCCAAAAGCTGAGTGCCTTTGCTGCCACCTAGGGGATGTGGATAGACACAGCGGTTATACAGCTATTCACGTTTTTCCTGTAAAGGCACGTGATGTTAACGTCAGAACCACAGAGAAATGTCATTTATAACACAAATCAGAGAGGAAAAAGCTTTGTTTTAAAAATATAGTTTCACATTTCATTACATGTATTGTTTTATTGGAATTATTGTTGTCTTTGCTTCTTTGCTGTCTGTATATTTGTTTCTTTCTGTCATTTTTTGTTTTATTTTTGTGTTTGTTTTCTTTCTTTCTTTTTGTAATTTTACTGTCTGTATTTCTTTGTTTCATTCTCTCCTTATTTCTGTCTGTCTCTCTGTTTTCTTTCTTTCTTTTTCCCTTTCTTTTCTCTTTGTTTTGTTTTGTCTTTCTTTTACTGTATATTTATTTGTTTCACTCTCCTTATTTCTGTCTGTCAGTCTGTCTTTGTTTTCTTTCTTTTAGTCTACCTTTATTTTCTCTGTTTCTTTTTGTCATTCTTTTATCATCTGTAATTCTTTGTTTTCTTCTTGTTTCTGTCTGTCTGGCTGTCTGTGTTCTTGCTTTCTTTCTTTCTTTTTGTCTTTCTTTTACTGTCTGTATTTCTTTCTTTCATTCTCACCTTTTTTCTGTCAGTCTGTCTTTGTTTTCTTTCTTTTTAGCTGCCTTTCTTCTCTTTGTTTGTTTCTTTTTGTCTTTCTTTTACTGTCTGTATTTCTTTGTTTAGTTCTCTCCTTGTTTCAGTCTGTCTGTAATTGGTTTTTTTTTCTTTCTTTTCTGTCTTTGTATCTTTTTGTCTTTATTTTACTGTCTGTATTTCTTTGTTTCGTTCTCTCCTTGTTTCTGTCTGTTTTCTTTCTTTCTTTTTGTCTTTCTTTTCTTTGTTTTGTCTTTCTTTTACTGTATATTTTTGTTTCCCTTTCTCCTTTTTTCTGTCTGTCTTTCTGTCTTTGTTTTCTTTCTTTTTGTCTCCCTTTTTTTTCTTTGTTTGTTTCTTTTTGTCTTTCTTTTACTGTCTGTATTTCTTTGTTTAGTTCTTTCCTTTTTTCGGTCTGTCTGGCTGTCTTTGTTTTCTTTCTTTTTTTCTATCTTTGTTTCTTTTTGTATTTCTTTTACTGTGTATTTCTTTGTTTCGTTCTCTCCTTTTTCTGTCTGTCATTTTTTTTCTTTCTTTTCTGTATTTGTTTCTTTTTGTCTTTCTTTTACTGTCTGGATTTCTTTGTTTCGTTCTCTCCTTGTCTCTGTCTGTCTGTCTGTCGTTCTTTCTTTTTTTCTTTCTGTCCGTCTGTCTGCCTTTGTTTCTTTCTTTTTTGTCTTGGGTTTTCTGTCTGTCTTTGTTTCTTTCTGTTTCTGTGCTCAGTGACAATTATTTTTACAACTTTTGTTGCTGTAGCTTGATTTTATTGATTGAGGTATAATTCCCCAACAAAAATGTTCCATGCCCAGGGAGACCTATAAACTAACTCCGCCCCTGAGGACGCCCGTGCTGTTGCACTACTGAGAGATGACCCCTCAACCGGCCTCCCCTCCTCAGACACAGCAAGTTGTGTCTGCATGTGATAGCCAACCCTTCTGGAAGGAACCACGTGTTCTCGAACCTGGGACACTCTTCCATCTGTTGTGGTAGTTAGACCACAGCACCACACCAGCACCCGGTCTGTTTAGTGAAGGTTCACATTTCGTACCATTTTTTTTCTTGGCTTGATCTCTAGGAGTTTGAATATTAAATATTGGAATTCTTCATTAAAGTTCAGTCAGATTTAAAGGATCTTCTGTTTTATTTCAAACATGTTCTTTGAGTTTTCAGTATCTCTGAGCACTTCATGCTCACTCCACCAAAAGGAAGCACTGTTAGAAATGTTTTGTAGGAATCACTCCAGCATGAGATCATCACCCGTCTCACAACATGAGCAACAGACAACATAGCAGCAGAAGGACTACACGTACACAAATGGAGGATTAATGTTCATGTTTAATGGTGTTCACACTGTCTTGTGATTTTGAACAGTGGAAATCGAGTACTGGATTTAATATTTGTACGTAATGTCATTAATGTGCTACTGTGACACCAACATTTCCTTTCCTCAAGGAACAGGACAAAAGTATTACAAAATATTAGCAACAAAGTCTTTATTTTTATCTTTCCTTCTATCTGTCTGTCTGTCTTTATTTTTTGTCTTTGTTTCTTTTCTGTCCTTGTTTGTCTCTGTTTTCTTTCTTTCTATCTTTCTGTCAGTCAGTCAGTCATTCTGTCTTTCTTTCTTTGTTTTCTGTCTGTCTCTTTCTGTGTCGGATTTTTGTCTGTGCTTCTTTTCTGTCTGTATTTTTTTGTTTCTTTCTGTCTTTCTTTGTTTCTTTCATTTACTGTCTGTATTTTTGTTTCTCTCTCTCTTTGTTTCTGTTTGTCTTTCTTTCTTTCCTTCTATTTGTCTGTCTGTTTCTATCTTTTTGTCTTTCTTTTTCAATCTGTCTTTCTTTATTCCTTTCTGTCCTTGTTCCTTTCTTTCTTATTTATTTCTTTGTCTTTCTTTCATCTCTCTAACTTAAATTCAGCAGAGGCGTAAATATGTTGCCTTGCCAACTTTTTGACCTGCGACATAAATCTAGCTATAGAATGTTGATGAATAGAAATAAAGCACCTATATAGCATTATTATTACACAGAGTAAACATTGAAACGGGAAACAGTGAAGAGCAAAATAATTACTAATTCTATATAGGCATCATATACAACTATGAAAAAGTGTAAAGAACTGACATTTATCACACATCTCTTCTTTTTTTCTTCTCAGTTTGGCTCCGCTCTTGATTGTAGTCAGACTCTTTACCTTCATGTGAAATGAACATAAAGGGAAATATTTCACACCACAGTGTTTTTTCTCCATTATTGCCTTGACTGCTGATGTCTACTGCAGCTGATATTTAATCAGTATTTATTTACTTACCAGTTTCTGTAGCAAATGAAGTTCATTTTCTCCTCACAGTCCCTGTTCTCCAAGGCACCAACTGCAGTTCTTTGGGCTCCACATCGGAAAGGTGGAGCGGGGCATGATGGCAGTGCCCCTAGAGTCATGGGAGTCTGAATATTTAGCCAGAACCATGAACCGTCTAAGAAGCGAAGACCAGTCCAGACACTGGACGTCTGAGCGTTTTTGCTCATTCTGTAGGACACAACTTGGTCATCTTTAGTAGCCAGGCTTATCAGGCCAGTGTAGAAGGTTGTGCAGTGCAGAAGTGCTTCTTCCCAGGTCTTCATCTCAAGCACCAAAATCGGCTCAGGTGCCCAAACGTAACAGTAGGCACTTAACCGATCCGTACCAAAATAATTGTAATACTTAGCCCGGTACATGCAGGCATAGTTTTTACCATTTGTGTTCTCGGGCCAATCCTTTGCCCAATTTATGTATCCTTTTAGGCTTCCATCAGACCACTGATTAAAGGGATCTCCGTTTGATACCCTGTAAAGGCCAATCCAGGCACAATCATCAGCATATGAGAAAAAGAGAAAAACATCGAATTCTGTGTCAGCTGTCGATAGATCTACGTAATTTTCTCTGCAGTATTGCTGAGCCTGATACCAGTCCATCTTTTGGTCCACATAAATGTGTCTCTTCCAGAAAAGACAAGTCACTGCTTCTGTTAGAGCTGCCAAGAGGAGGATGGCGTGAAGAGTCTTCATCTTTCGCTGCGGTGTGTTTGAGCTCCGAGATGAAGATGCATCTCGGTTTAAATCACTGAGTTTAAACAAATGACATCAAAAACAGGTCCTGCATGTCTTTGAATGTTTGTTTTAAAATATTAAAATGCAAACAATATGCAAAGTGCAAACTTGATTTTGTTCAAAAGGTCCTGCTGAGGTCACTCTTCCACTAGCTAGCAGTTCAGTATAGGATTCTAACGAGACACTGAATCAGTTTATATTATAATGGTAACAATTACTGAGCGTATGTAGTGTAGCTGCATTAGATATAGCTTAATAAAAAGTTACATTGATACAGGTGTAGCCTTGTCTTTACAAAAGTTAACACCGCCTCATTTGCGCAGGGCCTACCTGCCATCTGCTTGGAAATGTTACTCTGCAGTACAAGCAATGGCTACGCTTTGCTAGAATGAAAATCAGTTTTAAATCAAAGTTGACTTTGTCCTGTTTTTTTGTTTTTTCATCATCTACAACACTGTTTCCTGGAAGTTTTGTAAACCCTTTTGAATTGTCTGTATTTCTGCAGATACTGTATGTAAGAAAAAACATCTGTAACATCAACACCTCTATTATTAGCAGTTCATTTGAAGGTGAAACAAGAGTGAGGTGATTTCAATCAGTGGGATGATTATCAGGTGTGAGTGGACAACAGCAATCTATCAAAGTCTGATTTTCACATCACATGATTAAGGGAGTGTATTGTGATATGAGCAAAGGATTTATTGATGTTCTTCGGGCTTTAAAAGGTTACAAATAATCTCTAAGCAGTTTCTGGACTCCACCAAATCCATAGTCGGACAGATTGCTTACAAATGGAAAAAATGGGTTTAAATGAGAAGGATTATGTCTGGAGAAACACTGTGTTAAAGCATCAGAACCTTATCCCATGTGCAAAAAATGGTGGTAGTACCATGGTTTGCTGTTTTGCTGCATCTGGATCAGGGCAGGACAATGAATTCTGAGTTATAACAGCAAATTCTAAAGGAAAATATCAGGACATCTGTCTATGAACTGAATCTTAAGAGAAGGTGGATCTCAGTGATGACTCATCCAAGAGGTCATAAAAAATCCTGAAGGAGAATGTCCAACCATCTGTTCAAGACCTCAGGCTGAAACTAACTCGGGTTCTGCAGCAGGACAATGATCCAAAACACAGCAGCAAGTCCACCTCTGAACAGTTGAAGAAAAACAAAATGAAAAATTGAGTTGCCTAGTCAAAGTCCTGACCTGAATCCTATTGAGATGCTGTGGTATGACCTTAAAAATACCGTTCATGCAGGAAAACCATCCAATGTGGATGAATTACAACAATTCTGCAAAGATGAGTGCCCAAAATTACTTCACAACAATGTAAAAGTTGCAGTTGGTTGCTGCTAAGAGTGGCCCACCCAGTTATTAGGCCTAGTCAGTCCTGAATCCTATTGAGATGCACTCAATTCGAAACACTTGTGACAGACATGCAAAACAATAGGTAATCAGGAAGGGGACAAACATTTTTCACACCACTATATGTGTTTAATTGGGTTCACTTACTGGGTTCAACTTTTATTACTTACAGGATTAGAATGGAATGGATCCTGAAAATTAAAAATACAACATGTTTGTATGAGAAATGCAGATTCCCTGAATACAGCATGATTCAGGTCAGTTCTATGTCTGACTTGGATTACATTTATTCATTTATTCATTTACTTTCTTATCCGCTTTATCCTGGACAGGGTCACGGAAGAGCCAGTGCCCAGCTGGCGGCATAGGGCGCAGGGCAGGAACAACCCTAGACAGGGTGGCAAACCATCGTAGGGCACTCGCACACTTGCAAATTCGTACTCACACCCACACACTAGGGGCACTTTAGCATACTCATTTTAACCTAAAGCATGTCTTTGGATTGTGGGAAGAAACAGGAGCACCTGGAGTAACCCCATGCGGACACAGGGAGAACATGCAAAATACAAAGAGAGAGGACAAAGAAAGGTAGGACCTTCTTTCTTTTAGGCAAAGAGAGGATAAAAGCTGCGTCTTCCCTCTTTCATCATGGGAAACATGATGTCGCTGGCTAATTAGATGGACGAGCTAACGGCTTTAGCCAGGAGTCAGAGGGAGAAACATGAAACATGGCTACACCAGGACATTCCGGAGGACAACGTTTACATCGAGGGCTTACTGATTGTTCGAGCCGACCGCGGCTGCACCCGAAACCGGTAAGCACAATAGAGGAGGGCTCGTTGTGCTAGTTACTAACTGCTAGTATAACCCGGGTCACATTACCATCAAGGAATGTGCCAGTTACATGCCTGTCCAGTACATTTAACACAATTAGGCCTGTTCATCTGGGCGATGGGTGAGGGTGATAAAATTAGACAACTCCATTGTGCCTTGGATTGTTGACTACCTGACTGACAGAGTACAGTATGTACACCTGCAGCACTGTGGTTCGGACAGAGTGGACAGCAACATTGGAGCCCCACAGGGAACTGTCCTCTCTCCCTTCCTTTTCATCCTCTACACCACTTCAGCTACTGGACAGAGACCTGCCATCTTCAGAAGTTCAGAAGTTTTCTGATGACTCTGCAGTAGTTGGATGTACCAGCAGGGGTGATGAGGACAAGTGCAGGACAACAGTGAAGGACTTTGTCACATGGTGTGAGCTGAACCATCTGCAGCCCAACAGAACCAAAGGAACTGGTGGTAGAGGGACAAGGGACAAGGCACTGGTGACCTCTGTGTCCATCAAGAGGGTCAGTGTGGACACTGTGGAGAGCTATAAATATCTAGGTGTGCACATTGATATAAGTTGGACTGGGCACTTATATCTAAAAGATAGAAGTTTCTATTAAGAGATGTTTTGATTTGCCTGTCTGAATGTCACTAATATTTGCCTTTGGTGATTTGTTTAATTTGCCAATGATCCACATAAATGTGTCTTTTCCAGAACAGACAAGTCGCTGCTCCTGTTAGAGCTGCCAAGAGGAGGACGGAGTGAAGAGTCTTCACGCTTTTCATATTTCTCTGTGGTGTTTGAGCTCTGAGATGTAGAT
Organism: Ancistrus triradiatus; assembly: GCA_025084515.1. Classification (NCBI taxonomy): domain Eukaryota; kingdom Metazoa; phylum Chordata; class Actinopteri; order Siluriformes; family Loricariidae; genus Ancistrus; species Ancistrus triradiatus. Next base: position 73,642 of record JAJAGP010002343.1, on the reverse strand, counting down.
ACATCTGGGTTTAAATCACTAGGTTTAAACAAGATCAAAAGCAAGTCCAGCATGTTGAATTTTTTTTTTAAGAAATTAAAAAATGCAAACGATAGGCAAAATGCAAAATTCCTACTACTGGGTCTTGATTTTGTTCAAAAGGTTCTGCTGAGGCCACTCTTCCACTATCCGGCAGTTCAGTATAGGATTCTAATTAGACATTAAAGTCAATGTCTTCCTATTATGTTTATATTATAATGGCAACAGTTACTGAACGTACGTAGTGTAGCTGCATTAGATAAAGCTTAATAAAAAGTTGCATTGATACAGGTGTAGCCCTGTCGTCACAAGAGTTAACACCCGTCTCATTTGCGCAGGGCCTACCTGCCATCTGCTTGGAAATGGAACTATGCAGTACAAACAATGGCTACGCTTTGCTATAATGAAAATCAGTTGTAAATCATAGTTGAGCTTATTTACAGGTGTGTGGGTTGTTGGCCGTCTTGTTAGTCTCCAGGACACTGGCAATCCTATTTTGAAACCGGGTACAGTGATAGGATGGCCATTGTGATGGCCAATCAGTGACGACCATTGGAAAGCCATGCTGATTTATTGACATTAGATCATGGAACAATAGATTCTTGTGTATACCACACAACTAAAGAAACTATGTTCTTACTGGACATTATTTACAGTCCAGGCTGGATATAATTATGACATTTAATCACTTAATGACTAAAGCAGAGAAACTGAAGCATACGTGAAACTGAAGGTTGTACATTTGCAGTTTAGGGAACAAAGAGACCACAATCATGTGTGATCGTGTAGTTTTGAAGGCATAACATTTAAATGCTAATTTCCTTAGAAAAACAATCTAGGCCAGAGCAGCTTGATTTTGCATCCACACATCCAGTGTTTTCTCAACACAAACACATCCCACTGAAAGATGTTTATGGGAGAAGCAAAGTTATTTATTTACTGGCTTATTTTTCAGATTTTATCCCTGCTTTCATGGTCAGGGTCACAAGGTTCTGGCCCAGAGAACACAGGGCACAGGCATCAGAGTGCAAGACTGTAAGATTGTGTAAGGTTGTATCTAATAAGGTTTAGAGCCAAATGATGTAATGTAAATGCAAAGTGTATTGGGATACCTCGAAAAAAAGCAATTGTGTGTGGTAAATCTTCTGCTCCTAGTTAAATATTACCTTCAAAATTTCTACTCTATATGATATTCTCCTAGTTCACGGCAATCCCCCTGTGGATGCAATTAAAACTGCTTGGGAGGAGCAGCTGGGAGCTTTGATACCGGTAGATATTTGTGCACATTCTCTAGCCGAAATACACACCTGTTCCACTAATGTTCGTCACTGCTTGATACAGTTTAAGATTATGCATCTTCTTCACTATTCAAAACTGAAATTAAATCGGATTTTTCCAGATGTTTCTCTGAGGTTACTGGACAGAGGTCTTTAATGTTTTATCTAGGGTTTTGAATCTGAGATTGGTTCCTGAACCAATTTTAATAATTATGACTCACTCGGATACATAAAAAGGCTCGCTTTCAACACAGGTTCATTTTTTTGAAACATGCTTTGATTGTAACAAAAAAAAGCTGTCCTCCTGTTTTGGAATAGGAAAGATGCCCCGTCAGTAAGATGATTGTCAGATAAGACTAATATGTCGACTTCTGAGAGACTTCGTTTCTTATCAAAAAGTCAATTATCATTGTTTGACGGGTTACGGAATCCCTTTATTTCTTTTCTGAAAATGATCAGTTTCTGTTAGGGCAAGGGGTGGCAGCAAGGGAAGGATGGGGTATAGCTGTTCATCATTTACTTTTTATTTTTTAATCTTTCCTTATTGGTATTTTAATATATATATTTCTTTCTTCTCATTTTCACTATTATCACTAAGACACATCATGTGGATTTTGTTATAACTGTACTATGTACATATCTTTGCATTTCCTTAATAAACAGATTAAACATAAATATTCCCTTCATCCAGATGCAACTTTTTCTTTCAGTTCTTTCAGACCTCCATGAGAGATTTAAAGGTATAAACTGAATCATCATCATGTGACAGTAAAGTCTTTAATTATACCTGGTAATTGTCATGCTGCAGTTGCATTGTTGCAAGAGCGAGTACTTTTGGGGTGTCCAATAAACTTTATATTTGCAGCTTATATGATTTACTGTATGTAAGAACCAGGGTGTGGCACCAAAGTCTGGGCCCTGGGCACAGTTGTTTGCCAAGAGCCCCCCTCGCTCTCAACCAACTCAACCTCAACTCAACCTGGCTCTCAGCCAGGACACTTTCACTATGTCAGACCTTTCCAGAGGCATAATGACAAATCCTTCCCCCAATCTTTTTGGCTTTTGGAATACAAATGTCCTTTTTGGAACAAAAAAATTTAGAAAAGTGAGGATGCACGTTTTGTCCAGACAGTGTATGTGGAGTTTCTGGCAATTTTCCTGAAATTTCACATAAACCCGTGTACATAGCGTGTATGTTGCTATGACTGCTATAACAAAATGATTAACTTAATTAAATTAATGTCTAACCTTAACCGTTATAAAAACTTTGACCACAGACACTACAAGCATAAAGAGGCAAATACTATATACAGGGGGTCCTCGACTTACGACGTTGATCCGTTCCTATGTCGTGTCGTAAACCGATTTTCGGTGTAAGTCGGAACATACGTACATACTGTACGTAAATAACATACTGTAAGCACTTATCCTATCCTAACACCTATCCTAACACAGTAATTATCAAAAAACGAGCCGCGTAACCGTGTATTCTTCTGCCGCACACACCAAACACGAAGTTCGCGTTATGACGTTTACGACGCAAAACTACTTAAGTCGAAACAAGGCTTTATACAGTAAATGGGAGATGCGTCGTAACTACGAAACGTCGTAACTCGAGACCGCCGTAACCCGAGGACTACCTGTATTAGGAAGCTGAAAGTTGAAACTCCTACTAGCTACCTATTTTGGTGAGCTCACCTTGTCCGGTATTCCAGTGCATGAAAGGAAAAGGTGCTGCTCTTTCTTCCCGAGGGACTGTGGCAGCTTCTGGGACTAACACTCGATATTTTACCAGTTAGTTGCTGGGCTGACGCTAACTTTGTTAGGGTTATGACAGCAGAAACACTCTCTGTTTTACTAAAAAAAAACATTACTGTACTGAATGGAATTCCCGTGTATATACCGCTAATGTAGCTTGTTAGTTAGTTAACGTACATTACTACGGCAAATTTACTGTTTGAGACGCTTCAAGCTCACCTGTTTTCTGAAAGAAACAGGACAGAAGTTGCTTGACCTAATACGATTTTCTCTCACCGCTCTTCGCGCTTTTGAAATCGCAATTTCGGTTTCATTTTATCCCGATCCTTACCGCTAAATCGACCACATAGAAATTAAACAATAGATCTAAACGCAGGTGGGCCAAACCACTTGTGCTTTTGAGGCAGGGGTGGAGGGGTACATTAAAAAACACAACACGCAAATAAACCGAACTTTTAAAAGACTATAACTATAAATAAAGGCGCGGTCTGGTCTGATTTATTTCTCTAATAACATAGAGGATGAGAATTAGAAACAAAAAATACATTTATTTCCAAGATGTTTGGGGCCTTCCAACCAAGCAGGGTAGGCAGGTCCACTATTACCCGCTGTCCAATGCCCCTTGTAAGAACAGTTCAATTCATCACAGTACAATCCACTTATTCTATATTTTATTGTGTGTAAAATGTGTAAGTCCTATTTGAATATTTATTGTGTTGTCTGTATTATATGTTTGCTACTGGAACACAAATTTCGATCTCATTATATCTATTAAGGAGTGTCGGTACACATAACGCCAAAAAAAAAAAAGGCAGTGTATCATTGACTTTTATTTCATTGCAGACAGCATGAACCCAAGATATTTCATGTTTTGTCTGGTCAACTCCATTTAATTTGTTAATTACCATCCATTCCAGAGCCTTTGCTCTGTGACTTTTTTAAGCTGATGGATAGCATTTATATCAGTAGATCCGTTCTGGATAGATATTATGATGAGATCTTCTTTAAGATGTTATGCTCTGACACGGTCATCCTGAAAAGGTTTATCCTAAGTTCAGCCCCCAATCACAAATATCTAGAAGTGTTCCTGTATCTAACCAAACCTCTACGTCTTGCATGGATGAATGGATGATGGTGTTATTATTTTAGGTCAGAGATGTAAAGTAAAAAGAAAGCAATTTATTGGATAGAGGAGTGACAGAAAATGAACGTGGAACAGGCCTCACTGCCACCAGCAGAGAACAGCAGAATTGTGTGACCAAAAGATTCATAGTCTTCACGGTCTTCTTCAGACTGATCAACCCTAATCGTCATACACAATATAGACAAAGGTTTGTGAACACCCCTTCTTATTTTTGAGCTCTGCTATTTCAGCAGCACTCACTTATACCACATTTATAATATAAATATAATATAAATATAAATGAACATTTCTAGATTCTCCACAGATAAACATTGGCTGTAGAATGGGTTGTACTGATACCATAGTGACTCTCAATATCACAAATTTATGGGTTTCTACTTCCAATGAGTCAGTTCTCAAAAACTTTCAGCCCTGCTCTCCTTAAACAAAGTTCATAGAGAATTGAAAATGCACTAGAATGATAAAAGTGTAGAGAATTGAAAATGCACTAGAATGATAAAAGTGTAGAGAATTGAAAATGCACTACAATGATAAAAGTGAACCAGGGTTTATTGTCTAATGCCGTAGCTTTTGGCAGATGTGCAGCTTGTCAGATCAAATAACTCCAAAAACCAGTCCAGAAATCCAAGTGGAGAAACAAACAGCTTTATTGAATTCAGCTTGAGCTAAAAACAATGATGGACAATGCACAGTGAAAGTACAGTGTGCAAAAGTGCCACGATGTGTGATTCCTGGGGTATTTTTATATGATTTTGGGGGCATCCTTGGGTGCCGTGCCACAGTTATCTTTTTACTCACACACACATTGGGCTCTTATCATCTTTGTTTTGGTTTTAATGGTAGCGTTGGTTCCCACACCTTCTTTTTTATATAAATGGTCGATTTTACCATCTAATTATCATCACTCATACATATCACATGCAGTATTACCCTCATATGCATTGTATGGTTATGCCAAAATAGTAAGTTCTATTATGCAACTATAATATTTATTCAGCTTGTCCATGTACAATGCACTCAGCACACACACGTAACTACGTCCCCCTCTGCTTCACTCATTGGTTCATTTTGTACAACCCAGACAAATTCATGTCTGTTGTCACTTTTGGGGTAAGATATAATTTTGATTGACAGACCATATCCCAGATAGCTTGAGGGAAACTATACTCCTTAGGCCGGAAACTATACTACGTAGGCCGGAAAACATACTCTCCCAACTACCAATTCCCAAGCAAAGTATACCCCCGGTCTACGTGAAGAACCCTGGGAGTCAAAACATCCACACATGGTTTGGTTTAACTCCATTATCATTGAAGGACAGAGACATACAGAATAATACAGTGAACCACACACAGTATAATAAAAAGTTAATAACAAGATTCATCATGGTTTCACATTAATACTATTATGTATGGTTGTACAATTACAAAGTTTATATAGTTACACATAAATTTCTACTGATTGATAATTGACAAAGTTAATATGATTATGTATGAATATTTTCTGATTAACACAATAATTTGAATTTAGATTAGTTTAGATTAGTTTAAAGAAATCATCAGAAGCTGATCTCATGGTCATGTTCCAAAATTAAACACAAAGGCTGCTGTAGCAGTTCAGTTTAAATCCATTTGTTTGAGTTCCCTTATGAAAATCCTTTTATTGAGCACAACACCACAGCTTTTCCACCCAAACTGGGCTTCTGACACCCAGGGGTACATTCAATAGTGCGTCAATCTTTTGCAGGGGAGACTGCTGCTCATATCAGCTCTGCTCAGTTAAACAAACACTCCCTTTATTGTTATTTCACTATCGCTTCTCTCAACACACTTACAAGCTTGGATCGTTTTACCCTCTAGTCAGAATCCCCATCATCCCATGACAGAAAGAAAAAGAACGCAATGAGTAAAAGGAGGCGTTTATTTGTGTTGTATATGTCAAAAATACAATCTATATATATGTATATATATATATATATATATATATATATATACGTATGTGTATATATATATATATACATACCTATATATATAGAAATTTTTCGATACATCATAGACACTTTAGGTTTATACTATAGGTCTTTATTTATTTCTAATTTAAATGCATATAAATAAAGAAATAGAAAAGCAAAATAATTCTTACAGATACCATGAAACAGATTATACCAAACGATCTTGTCATGCATCATATGTAATCATCAGAAGATACAAAATATTTAAGTGTTTTGTAGTAAATTCAGTAACATCACACAAAGACTAATTGTAGAGTTACTGGGATTGCAGTAAATTAATTTAGTCCACAGTTTCTTTGCCATACATTTCATCTTTTCTTCACCATCATCTTCACGTTTTATTCAACTCCTGAGAAAAGAACATAAATACACTCAGTTGGCTTGTGTTAATTATGGAATATCTATTATTCATTGTTATTTTAAATGCTAGCAATGTATACAGGCGTGCGCAGTTTAATGACCACATTACGTTCTGTGAAACAGTTTGTAGTCCGAAGTCGTCATGGTACATTAACATAGTCACAGCCTTTTTATGCTACTGTAATGTAAATATAAAAAGTATTTTCACAAGAAAGTGGAAATGCGTTGTAGATACTGCTGAAAACATGAGTGGACACCTAAACAGTTATACAGATAATGAACCTTCTGTAGTTTATGGAAATGCATAATAATCATAAAAAAATACAGTAATGCACTGTTGTAATCATAAAACAAATCCATAAAAAAATCCATAAAACTTAAGACAATGGTATGATGGATCTGATGCTTTTGTTTGACAGAAGCCAAAAATGCATCAATAGACAGTATTAGGAACAACACGGAAGATCAGCTAAATGAACCAAAGAGTGAATGAGAACCAGTTTATATAGTTATAGGTTAGAGAGAATATACAGGTAGTGGTGGGTCAAACAAAGGAGTACTACTTGCAATTATACAGGTACATACACTCACAAACACCATTTACCATATTTGGTATAAATAAGTAGAGGACAGTCATCCACACAAACACAAAAAACGTACACAAAAAAGTCTCTAAACACATCAACCGAGAACAGTCTCTAGTACAAATGTGAGCTAACGAGCAAGCAAGCACACCAGGGTTGTTAGATCCCATGAGAGAAACAAGCAAGCAGGTTTATAGAAACAAGCCCAAAAGCTAAAAAAAACCCAACAAAACACGTGACCAAGTACAAAGTGAGACTGACCACTTGATCAGTTTTAATAATAATAATAATAATAATAATAATAATAATAATGATAACAACGTACTAACCTGTAACAATCTTTAGTGCTAACAGTCGATCATATTTGTAGGGGAGTAACTCACCCTGTGTTGTAGCAAATGAAATTCATTTTCTCCCCACAGTCTTGAATCTGAATGACACCAGATCCAGTTTCTTGGGCTCCACAGCGAAAAGGTGGAGCGGGGCACAGCCATGACTCCAGCTCCCCAAGAGGTTCGTTGTTCACCCAAAACCATGAACCATCCAAGAAGTTCAGACCAGTCCAAAAACTTTGAGTCTTCACTTCTAAGCTCTGATTTCTGATCACAAGCAGATCTGTTTCATTGGACAGGCTTATCAGATCAGTGTAGAAGGTTCTGCAGTAATCCAGCGCGTCATTCCAGGTCTTCATTTCCTGCACCACGATTGCCCGAGGAGTCCAGATGTAGCAGAAGAATTTCTCTGTGTTCTTACAGTCCAAATCAGATAACTCGCTGTTTTCTGAAAACACACAGAGTTCATTGGCTTTGTTATCTGGTTGGCCATCATTCCAGTGTGGGCTTCCCAACAAGCTTCCGTCAGACCAACGTGTAAAGTCTACAGAAATACTGTCCCTTCTAAGACCGACCCAGTGCTTCCCAGATGCTCCTTTTGTGTCAGCTTTCAACTTCTCACGTTCCTCTGGCGTGTCGATGGTGGACAGATCTACGTAATGATTTCTGCAGTATGCCTGAGCTGCAGTCCAGGTTAAGTCATCGGTCAGTTCAAAGTGTTTCCTCTGGAACAGACAAGTAACTGCTCCTGTTAGCGCTGCTAAGAGGACGGTGGTGTGAACAGCCTTCATTTCTCTTTACGTGTTAGACCTTGATGCGGTACTCTCTTAACACAGTACACACACAGACACAGAAGCGAGTTGCACAATGATCTTCTGAAAAGAGCAATGCAAATTTCAGGCATGTGCAAATGAATCCTCCTATGGCCAGGGACCATATCTGACGCTTGGGAAGTCACATGATGCAAGCACGAGCTGTGCTACCTGTAAACAGTGCAGGCTTAAACAAACTCGAACTGACACAAAGCACATACTCTACTTTTCTTTGAATTGAATCTGCTCATCACAAACAGCTTAATGTGTTTTCCATTCAAAAGGTGCTATTAATGTTCTGGACCTTAGAATATCATAAATACAATTAAAGGTAAACTATTTGAGAAAACTCTTGAAAGTGAAGCCACTTGTTTGTATGCATTTACATGAGCCTCTATGTCACTATGCACCTAAACTAAAAATTGAGGGCAGTTTCCATTAAACTGGATACTAAATCGAATAACAAGATGGTAAAACCACAATAAGCAAGCAGATTTTACTTGAGTAAAATACAGACTGGTAATAAAGATTAGAAGTGTTTAATTTCCACTTGAGCAAAAGTACCTGCTATTACAGTAAATGTACTTAAGTATTTAAGTACTGTAAAGTAGTATGGTTATAAAGTCACATTACTATTTATGTTTGTTTTATTGTTCATTAGTAGACATGAACAGTAAAACTTTCATTGTAATATGAATATTAAAGACAATATTAATAAATATTAATGGATATTAAATATTATTTACTGTGAAACTAGACACACATACTCTCTTCTCCACAATTATTGACCCTCCTGGTAAAGCTGAGCAAAAAGGCTTATAAGAAATTGACCTTTAGAGGTCACATTTCTCACACTGAAAAATAAAAAAGGTTGCCAGATAGATGCATCTCCTCAGTAAAAGACACAAAAGCACCTAAAGGATTCTCAGACTGTGAGAAACAAGATCCTCTGGTCTGATATGAAGATTGAACACCATAAAACCCGGATTGGTGGAGCTGCAGTGATGGTTGACCTTCTGGAAGTTTCTCTCATCTGCACACAGGCTATTTGGAGCTCAGCCAGAGTGACCATTGGGTTCTTGGTCAGCTCTCTTACCAAGGCCCTTCTCTTCTGATTACTTAGCTTGGTGGGGCGGCCAGCTCTACGAAGAGTCCTGGCTGTTCCAAACTTCTTCCATTTAATAATTATGGAGGCCATTGTGCTCTTGGGAATGTTCAGTGCAGCAGAAATGTTTTTGTATTCTTCTCCAGACCTGTGCCTCCACACAATCCTGTCTCTGTGCTCTACAGGCAGTTCTTTCCTCCTCATGGTTTGGTTTTTGTTCTGATCTGCATTGTTAGCTGTGAGATCTTATATAAACGGGTGTGTATTTCCAAATCATGTCCAATCAACTCAATTAACCACGTGTGGATCCAATCAAAGTGTAGAAACATCTCAAAGAGGATCAATGGGAGGAACCCAGAGATAAATTTCAAGTGTCATAGCAAAGGGTCTGAATACTTATGTCTATGTGAATTTTTTGTCTTTCTTGTTTAATAAATTTGCTAAATTTTATAATATTCTGTTTCACTTTCTCATTATAAGGTATTGAGTGCAGAATGATGGAGGGCAACTTGAATTTAGTTTTATTTTAGCACAAGTCTGCAGCATAACAAAATAATAAAAAGTGAAAATGTATGAAGACTTTCCAAATGCATAGTTTATACAGTATATACAGGTTTGCTCAGTTTAACATCCCCAAAATCCTGCACCCTAATCAAATATTCACTAAAATGCATGATGTGTTAAAAGTGGCACAGCCAATGTTCCATCACCATCAAATAGAAGAAAACGTCCATTCATCAGGCATAATTAAATATACTGTATAATGAAATCTAAACAAGTGTATGAAAACCTCAGTGGGTTGGTAGGTGTTGGCCGTCATGATAATAAAAAACAAATGCTTAATTTGCATCCAATCCAAATGAACGCGCAAATGAAGCCGTGTTGCTTTCTTGCTGGAGGTAACCTGGCACCAGTAGGCTTCCATTCTGCAGTGTGAGTGTCTTATTTCACCTGTTTTGTTTCTACAATCGTCTGCGTAATTTCTGGTCAAATGGCATGTTGGTGATTTTTTAAACAAAAAAGAGAGGTTAACATAAACTCAAACATATGTGGAAATTTTACTACACCATATCCAAGAGAATTGTGTTCTTCCAGCGATCTTATACACAAACACTAGGAGTATTTGTGACTGTGCTGAAATTTGTTTTAACATGTATTAATTAAGACAAAAGAAAAGGAAACCAAAAATCCAGCAAATTTTTTAAAAAGCAAATTTCAGTAACACAACAGCAAATCAGAAAACCATATAACATAACAACATGACTGTTTTGGTTCAGCAGTTAAGACTCTAGACCAGAAGGTTCAGGGTTCAAATCTCATCACTGCCTAGCAGCCACTGTTGCGTCCTACAATTTCTTGGACTGTCAGATTGTATCAGGTTCTAAATGACTAAATGCAAATGGAAACATGGAAACGTGAGTACTAAACAGTGCCACCTGCTATGCTTCTGATTGGTTACATTGTGTTTCATTGTGATGTTCCATTAATCTGAATGTGGATCGTCCACACACGTTTTCTGATGCACTATTTAATGTCTATTTCCATCAGCAACGTTTGTGTAATTTCTAATATAATTTATGTTTTATAATTATGATTCAGTGGTGTAGATTTCATTTCTTTTTTTGGTGGGGGGCACATTGCTCACATCACCCAAACTAAGGCATCATATGAGTAGTGATTTATGTTAAATAAAACATAGGATATTCCTCACGAGGAGTGCCAAAAATTGGTCTTGAAATATGCCAAAAATTGTACCTTGGCTATGGCTTGCACTACCAAGTCTAAAAGACTAAAAAGTCAGCAATGTCTCACATTATTATCAGGCAGCACATTCAGGTTATCTCGCTTTTAATAGTTTGAAAGACGGAGGCAGTTTGCTAAAGGAGCATGAACTTCATTTCTAATGTGTCAGATAAGATGAGGTAATCAGAGCCTTTATTATATACATATGTAGAACGGATCTGGCCGGTTATCCACACATGAAAAGCACAAGGCTTTTTACTAACTTTAATTCGTAATCCTGTTCAGGTGTGTGCTGTGTGCAATTCAGACCGGTGCTGACATGGTGAAGGAGGCATTATAGATTTTGGCTGTGCTTTGAATGCTACTTAGTCAACTCAGTAGTCTCCCTAAAAATACTGCATTACTGAGGAAGCAGTAGGGACACTAGTGAAGGTGGTAGTGATCCATTTTGAACATAACCATGTCTTCAACACTGAAGAAGTTACTGGATTACATACAGTACATGACGAAAATAAGCCGTGAAGGAACAACTCTGGAAACGTTTGGAACAAAAAATGAGAATAAAATATTTAAAACAGCATCACCATGCTGAATATGCTGAGTTATATATATATATATATATATCTCAAGTCAAGTCAAGTCAGATCTATTTATATAGCGCTTTTTACAATGGAGCATTGTCTCAAAGCAACTTCACAAGTTTAGATTATCTCCTAATAACTACGTCCAATCACAAATTGAGCAAGCCTAGGGCGACAGTGGCAATGAAAAACTCCCCGAGTGATTATAGGCAGATACCTTGGGAGGACCAAGACTCAAAAAGGGACCCAACCTCCTTGGGCGGTGTAGATGATAAATCTAAGAGCGAAACTAAAGTCATGGAGTCAAAGTTCGAATAGAATGTGAAGTTTGTACATCGGCATTAAGTGGCCCGTGTATGGTGGGGATGGAGCTGATGACGGAAGCAGCTTGGGTGGAGCTACAGAAGACAGCAACCCAACGTCTCTGATCACCATAAGACTCTTTTGACTATGAACCCCCAGCTCTGCCATTGATCTAAGGCAAGGATGCACGGGTCAAGATCACGAGGACCGAAGCCCAGTTCAGCCAGACTGCCCACTCGACACTCCCGGCTAACAGACAAGGCAGGCAGGCCAGAAATGACTCAAGGACTCTGGCCCAGTTTGACCCAAGCCATGCATCCTGGTCGAAATCTAGTCAAAAGCCTGTGTAAATGGTTGTTCTTTTAGCCTAGACTTAAAAAATGTGTAGAGTGTCTGAGTCTCGAAGAAAATGGAAGTTATTCCATAGTTGGGGGGCCATGATGAGAAAGCATTTTCCCCCTGCTGTGACTTTTTTTATTCTAGGAACTAAAAGAAGTCCTGTACCCTGCGAACAAGGTAGACGAGTTGGATTGTAAAACTCTAAGAGTTCACTCAGATAATGTGGGGCCAGGCCATGTAGAGCTTTATAAGTTATAAGAAGTATTTTGTAATCAATGTGGAATTTGACTGGTAACCAGTGTAGTGACGATATAACAGGAGTGATATGATCAAATTTTCTAGTTCGAGTTAGCACTCGGGCGGCTGCATTCTGATTCTGCATTCAGTTTATTTATAGATTTACTAGAGCATCCAGTAAGTAAGGCATTACAGTAATCCAACCTTGAGGTCATAAATGCATGAACAAGTTTCTCTGCATCGTTAAAAGAGAGGATATTTCTAAGTTTAGCAATATTACGTAATTGAAATGACGCAATTCGAGTGATGCTGCTAATGCATCAAAGGAGAGATCTGAATCAAATGTGACCCCTAAAATTTTTACAGATGGACTGGGAAATACTGGACAGCCATCTAGATTTAGGATAGATGTAGCCAACCTGTCTCTCACAGCCTTGGGTCCCACTAATAGAACTTCAGTTTTATCTGAGTTAAGTAAGAGAAAATTAAATAACATCCAATCTTTTATTTCCTTTACACAGTCCTCAATTTTGTTGATTGTAAGGCTGTCAATAGGTTTGGCTGATATGTACAGCTGTGTATCATCTGCATAGCAGTGGAAACTAATGCCATGTTTACGAATAACTGAGCCTAGTGGCAGCATGTACAGAGAGAATAAAAGCAGGCCAAGCACTGACCCCTGAGGCACGCCATACTTCCCTTCTGAGAGCGTAGACCTTAGATTATTTATATGAACAAACTGGTCGGTTAAGTAGGATTTAAACCAAGAGAGTGCTAATCCCACTTACAGTATTTTCTAGTCTGTTTAGTAAAACGTCGTCAAGAAAAGAAACACATCCCTTATCTGAGGATATTAACAAGTCATTTAGTACCCTAATTAATGCTGTTTCAGTACTATGATGGGGCCTGAAGCCAGACTGAAATGTTTCATAAATATCATTCCTTTGAAGGTAACTGCAGAGCTGCTGATAGACGGCTTTTTCTAAGATTTTGGACAGAAACTGTAGATTTGAAATTGGTCTATAATTAGATATCACACAAGGGTAAGATTGGCTTTTTTAAATCAGTGGTTTGATAACAGCAGACCTTAACGGATTTGGGCACATAAACTAAGGTAAGGGATGAATTTTAAAATAACTAACACGGCTCTATAACACTAGGTATTACTTCTATGAGTAAACATGTAGGAATTGGATCTAATAAACATGTTGATGACTTAGACGAGCTGATCAGTGCGGATAGTACAGTATTAGTAATTGGGGTAAAAGATTCTAATCTTGATTTACAGCTCATTAAACAGATGTCTTCACTAGTGCTGCATCTGGAAGGTGGCTGAATAGTTTGGTGATGTGATGAGCATCGAGTTCTATGCTTAATGTTTTATCATTAAAGAAAGTCATGAAATCATTACTGTTAAAATTACACAGAACGGGAGAATCACTTTCTGTGGGGCGATTTGTTAATTTGGAGACTATATTAAAGAGAAATCTTGGATTATTCTTAATTTTCTCTATGATTGAAGAAAAGTATGCAGCTTTAGCTTTAGTAAGGGCATGCTTATACTCTGCCATGCTGTCCCTTCAAGCAATCGTAAACACTTTAAATAATACTTTTAAATTTGCTATGTCTCCACTTCCGCTCTAAATGCCGTGTTCTTTGCTTTAAGGTACGGGTGTGGTCATTATACCATGGTGCTAGCCTTTTTTCCCTAATACGTTTGACCCTAGCAGGAGCAGTCGTGTCCAGGGTTGAGCGAAGCACACATTCTAATTGGTCATTTACACACTCAAGATGATTGATCTCTGTAGGTGTATTAAATTTCAAGTCTGGAGTAGCAGATGTGATAGTGCGCTTGGTGTGATAACGAGGTAGAAGGATTTTATCTATTAGAGATAGCTCAAATATTAAAAGATAGTGATCTAAAATCACTTTGCGGGAAAACATTAAGGTTATCTATATAGATACCAAATGTTAATATTAAATCTAAAGTATGATTACAGCGGTGGGTTGCTCCCATCACATTCTGAGTGATACCCATGGATTCTAAGATGGACTCAAAAGCAGTTTTATGTGGATCCTGCTCATTGTCAAAGTGAATATTGAAATCACCTACAATTAAAGCCTTATCTGTTGACAGTACTATGCAGGAAAGAAAGTTAGCAAATTCCTGAAGAATTTCTGAATAGGGACCAGGAGGGCGGTAAATAGTGATAAGCTGAAAAGAGTGTGGTTTTGACTTCCATAACGATGGATCAGTCACATTAAGAATCAGTATTTCAAAAGAATTAGCCTTGTAATGGGATTTAGTTAGCATGACTGTATCCAGGAGGTGAGGCTTCATTTAAGGCTAAATATTCATCAGGTCTAATCCAAGTCTCAGTGAGACAGAGAGCGTGTAAGCGTTTATCAGTGATCATTTCATTTCCGGAGGGTGAGGCCTTATTTAAGGCTAAATATTTCATCAGGTATAATCAAGTCTCAGTGAGACAGAGGTGTTAAGCGTTTATCAGTGATCATTTCATTTACATCAATGCTTTGTTTGTAAGTGATCTAATTCAAGTAATCTGCTTTAGTATAATGTTTGGTTAGTTGTTGGCAGCTACTGTGTTTTATACTAATGAGGTTATTAAAACGACTTTTTGACGAGCGTTAGTTTAGGGAAGATGTGGGTACAGAACCACAGTTTCAATAATGGTGGGTTTGGCGTGACGGTGCATGGCTACCAGCGACAGTTGGTTAGCCGGTATGTTTGCTGCCCGACCCCTGCTCTGGATAGTCAGCCCCTAACCAAGCGGGCCATAAGGGACTATGGGCAATGTTGCAGGAGATGAGAAAGCAGCACCCTCCTAGTGGGATGGACCCGGCCCATTCCTAAAAGGCCGGCTTACCATCCAAAGGCTGTCAAGTTGTCTATTAAAGCCCACGTGTTTTCAGAGCATACTTGGACAGCCAGCAGTTCAGCGACATAACCTGTTGTAGGATGGACACTCGCCGCATTGGGATGGGGGCCAGAGCACACTTACATGCATGGACATTGAATTCGCCATGCTAACCACCTCTACAAAATTAAGGCCTAGTAAACTTGACTGAGAAGGGTATATCATTAGCCCCTACAGGAATAGCTATCCTAGAGAATATGCGGCTCTCAAGTTCACTAAGACTCGTTACAATGTCCGGCACTCTGGACTCCGGGGTACAGAGGAACTCTAGCGCTGGGTCCCTAAAGGCTGGTAGCAAGTTTTCAACGTGTCGTTTAAATAGAGTACCTAGGAACAGAGATGATGGGCAACAAAGGCAGGAGAAGGGCCCGCCGTGGCGGTGAAAAGGAGGAGCGGCCACAAAAATGGGGAAAGTGAAAAAGGTAATTGAGTGAGTGCTCTAGTAGACTAGCCTTATACTACGTGCCGAAAAAAACCGCACCCACTAGGCTCTATGCACGGTTGTCTTCCGGGGTTTCCTTATACCGGCAGACTAACTCCGGTTTGAATGCCGACACCATGAACACGGTATCGTTAAAAAACACGATTAATTTATTATTAATAATATTAATAATCCTAATAATCAAGTCAAAGTCAAATTGAACTTTATTGTCTTCAAAACTAACAGGCCGGGAGGTACATTGAACGAAATTGCGTTTCTCAGGTCTCCGATGTGCAAGAAATAACAGGGTGTAGGACGAGACATACACATACGATCATAAATACCAATACCAACCTAAAGTAGAAGGAAATCAAAGATCATAATAATAAGAGAGCAACATGTACACACAATTAGTAAGAATATATAGCACAGTGCATAAGCAAAATACACGATTAAAATATGAGGTAGATATACAGTATATACACGACGTGTTACAGTATTACACCGTGTGTGGGGTGTGTGTGGTGTGTATATATATATATAAGAATATACATATAATATGTATATAAATATAGCACGTATATGGTATATATTATAATGTGTGAAATATATGGTATACAATATAGTAACCACGTGCTAGTAATATATATATATATATATAATACTAAGTATATAAGTATCGTGAAAATAGCATTCATTCTTATTCCGTGAAGCCACCAAGCTATATGTGTAGGATGTGTATATATTTTGACACATGGAAATAGAAATGAAAATGCTATTGCCACAAATTTTCACAGGATGTATTAGGCTTATAATGTATTACATAATGATTTGGAGGGAACAAGAAGTCTCGTCTAGTCAGAAGTCACGAATGGCTGTCAGGATGACAGGTGTTTCATACCCAGTGCGACTAGCTACGAATTTCATCTCAGTTCTGTCCATACCAGTTGAAAATGGACAACTACAGACAGTTGTGTGTTTGGTGATCTTGAATGTTTTCATCTTGATGTTGACACGAAATTTCTTCCTGATCTCCTTCGTCAGCGGAACGATGAAAAAATTCACAAGAGAGTTATTACCTGCTGACCACCGAACACAACGAGACAGAAAAATGTGTGATGCCCCTCGTTCTTGTTTTGAAAATCGCAAACGTTATTCACTCATTTGCGATGTAAATTCTGTATTCAGCACTTCAGAACTTTCTGTACAGTCGCCTATGCTGACGGAAGCTGGAATGCCGTATAAGATAACGGGAAACGCGTCACGGACTCTCCGTGCATAGCGATTCTTGACCAGAAGTCAAGTCAAGTCAAGTCAGATTTATTTATATAGCGCTTTTTACAATGGAGCATTGTCTCAAAGCAACTTTACAAGTTTAGATTATCTCCTAATAACTACGTCCAATCCCAAATTGAGCAAGCCTAGGGCGACAGTGGCAAGGAAAAACTCCCTGAGTTATAGGAAGAGACCTTGGGAGGACCAAGACTCAAAAAGGGACCCAACCTCCTTGGGCGGCGTAGATGATAAATCTAAGAGCGAAACTAAAGTCATGGAGTCATAGTTCGAATAAAATGTGAAGTATTCATATCTACATTAAGTGGCCCGGGTATGGTGGGGCTGGAGCTGATGACGGAAGCAGCTTGACTGGAGCTGCAGCGGATGAACATCATGTGTGGGGCTGGAACTGCCGGAACACAGCTTGGAGAGAAAACAGAAAATGTAATTAGTTATTGATTAAGAGCACAGTGTCTATTAACAATCACTGATGCCAAGTGTAGCATGAGACCCCGGCAGCATTAGCTATAGCAGCATAGCTAGAAAGAGGAGAACTGGTAGGAAACACACCAAGAGGGACACATGAGAATTGGCAACCACACGGGAGGCAGAAGACGCAAACCAACGTTATGAACAAGCACACACGAGAGCATGTTAGCACAAGGAAGGAATGAAATTTTACAGTGCCCACCCTCGTTTCATGCATCTCTCCCTCTTAACCCAGCTTCCTTTCTTCCGCCCCCGCCATGTCTAATCCCCTCTGGGATCAACGGTCGCAGTTTCCGCCCCCACGTCTTTCACTACCCCCCTTTCCATTCCTCTTTACTCTCCACCACACCATCCCAACTCGTTTCCTCGCCTCCTACTCCACCTTTTCACCTGATTTCAGCCCTCTCCTTGATAGTAATCCCCGAAGCTGTCTCCACTCCTACCAGTACACCTTAATATATCACTCCCTCCATTTACTGTGTAACCACTACACCCCCACTCTTCCGCACATCTATCGTCGCCTGCTACTCTAATCCGTTCTACGCACCCCCCTCGCCTTTACATTCCTAAACTCACCCTACTTTTCACGCACCAAAAGGGTACTTAGCTTTAGGGTGTGTTGAGGGAGTGCGATGAAGGACATGGTTCAGCTGCGCCGATGTTCCCCATGCAAATGCTCGATCAAACGCGTTAGTACAGTTAAGTCAGTACACAAGTACAAAACTAAGTCTCAAAAAGAAGGAAAAGACTGTAAAAAAAGTTATAAAAAACACCACTACTGAGAAGAGACGCAACTCTGGTAATTAGCTAATGGCTAATTACTGCAAACACAAGCCGGTATACCTGTAAAGTTACTAAATAACGATTAGCGGCAAAAAAATATAATCCGCCGGTACGAGAATAAAATGATTAAGATGTTGTAAAAACCTACTATATATACGATTATATATGATACAGATGCGATCGGGAATTAAAATATATCAAAGGTAATAAGCTGCTAGCAGCTACGAAACGGCGTGCGTCCTGTGTGCAATCGGCAAGAATGAGTCTGGGTTGCCAGATCCTCGCAATCCTCGCGTCAGTGCTCAGCGTTCTCTCAGCGTTCTCTCTGGTGCACCAGATATATATATATATATATATATATATATATATATAAAACTGCATATTCAGCATGGTGATGTTGTGTTATTTTCAATAAAACATAATAAAAAGATTGGTAGTACAGACTTGGCAAGTTCAATTTGTGACCTCCTGAAGCCGCGTACGGTCGTTCTGCAGTTGGAACAGCAGCACAGTTGACGCAGTGCCAAATTAGCAATTCTCTCTAGCTGTATGTTACTCTAATTATTTCACTCATTTGTTAACCTGTCTAACTATTTGTATGAAAAGTTGACAGTTTGTTCACCCAAATAAAAACCTAACACAAAGGCTACCAATGGTGGAAGTGCTCAGATCTTTTACTTAATGGTTTAATCTACATGTAACAATGCATATAACAAACAATTCACATTGAGAAAACATGCTGAATAAACAAAAATATTATAATTACAATAAAAACACAAACAATAAAAAGCCTATAATGCATAATAAATAAGATAATAACAGTACGTCAAATCTTCTAAAATGTCGGAGCAAATTTTTATGTAGGTGCTGTCTTGATAAACTGATCACATAGTGAAATAACTACATTATCGCCTAAAAATCATATAACTTTATTCCGTAACACAACAACAGTAGTACTTTGAAAGTTATCCAGCCAGATGTCTGGGCTTTGCTTGCCCTGCTGCCACCGAGGCCCTGAAATCGATCAAAGGTGAGATGAGATGACATCCAGTACATACAAGAACACATACTGAAATAACCCTTAAGATCAAGTAAGTAAATATAAAGTAAACAAAATTAACAATTTAACTAACCTTGGTAGCGATTTTTTAGAAAATCATTCACTGGTCGCATATTTTTCAGATGGAAAACGACGCCTCTCGACTTTGTTGGGCATTCCTAACTGTTGGTTATGTTTCACCAAATGCAGCATTATGTTAAATTGTTTTTGTTTTCAGTTAATGCTGTTGTGTTCCGTAAATGTGTTTGTGTTCAGGCAGCGAGCACACAGATTGCGGCCCGTGTTTCTTTCCTGCCTGCGTTGCTAGTCCCGGCGCGGTCCGGCTTCTTAGTGTAGAATGTCACGCATACGTGCCAGCCATTTTGTTAATGTTTTTTGTTTGGTTAATGCTGGTTGGTGCGCTAAATGGTTTGTGTTCTCGGACTTTTGTTTGCCTCCTAAATGGTGTTAGTTTCACCAAGGCCAGCATTTTTGGAAGTTTTTTGTTTCGGTTAATGCGTTGGTTCCTTAAATGTGTTTGTGTTCTCGACTTTGTTTGCCTCCTAATGTTGTTATGTTCACCAAATGCAGCATTTTTGTAAATGTTTTTTGTTTCGGTTAATGCTGTTGTGTTCCGCTTAAATGTGTTTGTGTTCTCGACTTTTGTTGCCTCCTAAATGTTGTTATGTTTCACCAAATGCAGCAGTTTTGTAAATGTTTTTTGTTTCGGTTAATGCTGTTGTGTTCCGCTTAAATGTGTTTGTGTTCTCGACTTTTGTTTGCCTCCTAAATGTTGTTATGTTTCACCAAATGCAGCATTTTTGTAAATGTTTTTTGTTTCGGTTAATGCTGTTGTGTTCCGCTTAAATGTGTTTGTGTTCTCGACTTTTGTTTGCCTCCTAAATGTTGTTATGTTTCACCAAATGCAGCATTTTTGGAAATGTTGTTGCGTTTTTCCTTGATGTATTTGTGTTCTGACTTAATACTGTTGTGTTTTTGACTTTTGTTTGCTGTGTAAATGCGTTTGTGATGTGACTCAACGGGCCACCGTACAAAAGAGAGTGGAAGAGTGAAAGACTGAGAGAGATTTTTAAATAAGGGGAAAGGTTGCCCTCTGGTGGACAGGTATAACAAATGATGTGTGCTCTTGGTCAATCAGGGTATATTTGTATTGCTTAAACTAGTATTTCATTTTCTATACAACTTCATCAAACATTTAGGCATGCTTGGCCATTTTTTAATCTAAAGATCACAACCTTTAAGGGGAACAATGTCAAATTTGTTTATTCACATTATACATCATTATATAACTCAATATATATGGAGCACTCTGAAGACACGCAGCTGATGAAGGACCTCTGTCCAAAACGTTTTGTTCCTCTGGATGTGTACTTCTCTACAATATATATGTTTTATATATGTTTATATATGTAAAACATTCAATTTTATCAGTTACACTTACCATATAGAAGAACTTTATAGTTCTACAATTACAGCCTGTAGTCCATTTGTTTTTCCACATCCTTTGTTCGTTCCCTTTACTCTGTTCTCTAATGGTCAGGACTCCCACAGGACCAGCACAGATCAGGTCCTATTTGGGTGGTGGATCATTCTCAGCACTGCACTGACACTGATGTGGTGGTGGTGTGTTAGTGTATGTTGCTGCTACAAGTGGATCAGATACAGCAGTGCTGCTGGAGTTTTTGAACCCTGTTCAAGCACTGTGCACTTTACATCTACAAGGTAGAGCAATATGGTTAATGTCTCTAATAAAGTCAGATACAGGAGTTCATCTGTTGCTGCACAGTTTGTGTTAGTCATCCTCTAATTCTTCATCAGTGCTCACAGGATGCTGGTGGCTGGATATTTTTGGCTGGTGGGCTATTTTCAGTGACAATGAGATGTTTGGAAACTGTACCTGATCCTGTATGGGACAATCATAATACCATGTCAAAATCCTTGTCAAATTCCACTCTGAAATTAAAATAATTGAAATATTGTCACAGGAATAAACTAGGCAAGAGCGGACAGAAGTGTAAAAGTGTGTTTAAGTACAGTGGGCAAAGTAAAACATGACAAGCAGACAGCCAAGACAAGCTAAACTAAAGCTACACGGTACAAAATACAGAGACAAAAACACAACTAACTAGCTAGCTAAAGCTAAATCAAACCGAGCTCATCACAAACAGATCACGGACAGAGATAAACCAATAATACAAGACTACTATGCACATAATGCTAAACACAAACACGTGGGAAAACCCAACTGGCTAACACAACTGAACAAAGAAAGAATATAAACACACTAACAAACTGACGCTACATACAAACACACACGGGAAGTGGACAGGAATTGAGGTATTCATAGGAAAAGCCAGCATGTGGAAACAGCTCCACCTGCTGTGGAAAAAGAGACAGAGGGGGTTAAAGCAGGGTGATCGTGACAAATGTAAGTTTTCAAGTTGTATTTAAACATTTACATCCTTCAAATCTAAATAAAAAACAGGTTTGAAGCATTCTGAAGACAAAAGCAGCACCGGTCCGGATCAGGGATGTTCAGTTGACAGGAGTAAGTCTGGATAAAAGAAGCTTTCCTTACCACAAACTATATCCAGATATGCTATGAGCCTCTTAAATATTCATGAATAATATGCTAATGTTTGGTAACAGCTTGTATGCAATAACTCACGACAGTCTTTTAAATATTTTATTTAATCATGGTCTTTACAAGATTACAGAAGGACAGTTGGCTAAAATGTCTGGGTATAATACAAAAAAATCCAGCAACCATTAAGCTAGTGCAAAACATGTTTTATTATTAATTTAACAGAATATAGATGATGCGAGTATTTGTAACTATTATAAAGCTTCCTGGTTAACTATGATACTAGCTCATGATTAAAAGCATGTCAGGTGAAAGAGCGGTTTATTCATACTTAATGCAAGTATTGTTGTAAAGTAGTATAGTAATAAAGTAAAAGAGGAGCTAAATAATCACAGTTAACGTTGGGATGAATTATATACAGTCGTGTGCAAAAGTTTAGGCCCCCTGTTCAAATGAGTGTTTCTGGACTACTTGTCGTTACAGAATTGAGGGGGCACAGATGTACCCCTCTGCTTGGCAGTCAGTTGAAGGGGCACAACTGTGCATAAAAATAAACCTGTTAGAGAATAAATAGATGAAGCGATTTAAC
The DNA here is from genome assembly GCA_025084515.1 of Ancistrus triradiatus. Taxonomy (NCBI): domain Eukaryota; kingdom Metazoa; phylum Chordata; class Actinopteri; order Siluriformes; family Loricariidae; genus Ancistrus; species Ancistrus triradiatus. Next base: position 50,898 of record JAJAGP010002343.1, on the reverse strand, counting down.
ATTAAAGTGGGCGCTACTCTGCCAGGGATGAGAAACAAAGAACAAATTAACACTGAAGAATTTCATTAATAGCATTAATTTAATTAATTAAATTTTTATTATATTAATTTGTTGACTTTCTTTTAAATTTGCGGATATCCATTATTTCATGTAAAAAAAACAACAACAAAAGAAACTGGCTGTGACTGAAAACCTTCAAGCAGAAAGATGCTGGGGCATTATGGGAAATGTAGTTCCTGTAGTGAATTTGCATGGCGTGTCCTGTTGTTGTGCTCAGCAATCCAGGATAAAATTGACTCTCAACTGCCATGATGTACGTGCACTAGTAAAGTGGACCTGATGACCCCCCTGGCTAACACAAGCTCTAAGAGGAACAAACACATAGCATTTTAGAAACATTTAGAAACTCAGTGGAGTAGCGATCTAATGTGCTAACCCGCCACCACTGTGAACTGGGTTTGAGTCCCGACTATGTCATGCCGCCTGCCTGAGGGATGGGAGGATGTTGCTGATGATGTGATAAGGGGACCATTTGCACTGCAAATCAACACGGGGAAACTGGGACGGATTTCTGCTGATGACCCTCCTGGTAGGTGTGATCTCTCATTTCCATGATGGAGTGGATTGATAGCTATGAAAATGATATAAATGTATGCTATGGCCTAGAAAATCGTCAGCTCTCCACTGAACTGAACACCTATAAAGATCACTACTGCTAAAACACAAATTATCATCTCTGAAGACTGGTATCCTGTATCTTTTCTATACTTTTTCTGTTATATATTTTTATTTCTATTTTAATTTATCTTTAAGTGGTTCTAATCTCTTTATGAGCCACCAAACAAGTTTCGCTGTATAACGACAATGACAATAATGTCTTATCTTCATAATTCATTAATTTTCTTAATCGCTTAACCCAGATCAGGTCGGCAGGAAAGTCGGTGCCTAGTTGGCAGCACAGGGTGCAAGGCTGGAACAACCCTAGAGAGGGCGCCAATCCATCACAGTTATCTTATCTTGCAGATTATATGCAAGGTGGCCTTTGGTGACCTTAATACCTTACTTTAGTCCCAATTTACTAAGGTCCCAAATGAACAGCACTAACCTGCTTATAAGAGATTGCTTCACTCATTAGTGGGAGTGTTAAACATGATTTCGGACGTTGACATTTAAAAGCAATTTGTCCGTGAGGTTTCTCTCTGTGCAAACTGCCCTCATTAACTATGATCTCAAGAATAACATGATTATGTAAAATTAATAAAATCAGTTTACATCAAGATGTGTGAAAGTATAAATGTAAAATATTATAAGATACACTAATGTGGCACAGCCGTCTAATAACCTAGTCCACTACTACAGAGGCTGAGTGGGTTCGAGTCCTGGAGGGGTGGCTTGATTGGCTGTGGATGACAGTGTCCCCCAGCCAGCAATGTGAGGGATTGGCATCTCATCCTGTTCACACTTGCAGCACTGCCCTTTTCTTTCCAGCGATAATCACAGGCACTGTCACCCTAACAGAGGAAAAGTGAAAAATATTACATGAAAAAGAAATATATATACATTCGCTTTTCTTTTTCTTTTGTGTTTTTGAATAAATTGTAAGTCTATTGCAGATGGATGTTCATGTGTCTTGTATGTATGTGTTTTTTAAATAACAGAGGCTGGATTCATTATAGTCTTACAAAAGATTTGGAAGCCCTGATCAAATGATGTGCAGCGTAGCACCAAAATGCCATTTTCTCCCAACCCTGTTCAGGAATGCACAGAAGGGTCTGGAGCCTAACCCGGAATTGACTGGGTGCAGGCAGAGGTACACTGGACCGGTTGCCTTCCGTAATTGCACCAACAGATCATTACACTGGAAGCCCAATCAGAGCTTAGAAAAAGAACTGTCAACTTATACAGTATATGTTACAGTTTGTAAAACTATCGTTAAAGCTACTGTTTTTGTAAGGTCTCAAAACGTCAATAGAAACTGCAGTAATTTGTCATATTTATATGTGTTTTGTGCAAAGCTTATGTACCATGCTTTTCATTTGACCAGGGTGCCCAAGACTTTATAAAGATGTGACATTGCAGCTTTGTATTGATTCCTCTGAGGATTGTCTTACTTAAAAATATTTTTTAGATGCAACTGCAGTTTATAAAGTGCTTATTATGCTTAATTTTCATATTTCAACTGTGATAAAATGTGGCTGTATAATTCTATTCATGATTCACGATTCAGTACACAGTCATTCAGATTCACAATAACTCTCGCTCAGAGAAGATCTGCGCTGTGTTTATCATGTTTTATTTTTACATATACAGTACTGTATTCTTAGTGGAAATAAATTTCCATGGGTCCTAAAAAGGTTAGTTTAAGAACCAGCCGAAAGGACGAGTCAGTTTAAGATCCAAATGCTTCATTTAAGGTGGATCAGAACATTTACAGCATTTAGCAGACGCCCTTATCCAGAGCGACTTACAATTGATACAATCTTACAATCCAAGCAATTGTGGGTTAAGGGTCTTGCTCAAGGACCCAACAGTGGCAGCTTGGCAGAGGTGGGATTTGAACCCTTGACCTTCTGGTCCATAGTCCAGTACCTTACCCGCTAGACTACCACAACATGTGAATGAGAAGCCAGCTTCAGCTTCGTCTCTGCTATGATACAGGACAGACTATATTAAACTCCTCAGTTCATGATATATTTACCTTATGATGGATTTGGAACATATCCCCATCATAAATCAGGGAGCTCCTGTACAATACAGCTCCATTAATGCATATAATGCCTCATACATGGGGGATTTTCTGGGGGTTCAATTTACATTATTCATTATTCAAAATTTGCTCAGGACTCGTCAAACCAAGATACCCCTGTATGTACATCCTCACAGTTGTTGGAATCTGGTAATAATAATTAATTAAACCTCAACAGAAATATATATTCAGTTATTTCAAAAAAGCCATTTAGCTTAAATTGATGGGTGCTGCTGCAAACATGTATGGAAATTCTTTCTTCTCTCTCCCTTTGTCTTGATTGCAGAACATATTTCCCCTTTTTAAAGTTTTAAAGGGATGCCATGTTGTTATACTGTATTATAATGTAGATAATGAAGTCATGTAACAAACTTTTACACATATAGTATGAAGGCAATGTCATAGGGACTGCGGTGGCTTAACAGTTAGGAAATCTCACCTCTGCCAAGCTGCCACTGTTGGGTCCATGAGCAAGGCCCTTAACCCACACTTGTTTGGATTGTAAGACCGTAAGACTATTTGTAAGACACCCTGGATTAGGCTAAATGTAAAAGCCTAAACATACCCTATTTATCACAGTGCTGATTTTATCATTTATATTCAAAATGGCTGATATTTGTAATCAAGTAACTCACTTTTTGTCGTAGCAAATGAAGCTCATTTTCTCCTCGCAGTCTCTTTGCTCCAAGGTGCCACCTTCAGTTTTTTGTGCTCCACAGTAGAAGGGGCGGACAGGACATGAATGCAGTGAGTCCAGATGCCCCATTGGCTCGTTGTTTACCCAAAACCATGAGCCGTCCTGAAAGCGTAGGCCAGTCCAGAAACGGGGCGTCTGAATGTTCAAGTTCCCGTGGTTGACCGCAAATAAATCGATGTCGCTGCTCAGGCTGATAAGGTCAGTGTAGAAGGTTCTGCAGTGCTCCAGTGCTTGCAACCACGTCTTCATCTCCTGCACCACGATCACTTGAGGCTCCCACTCATAGCAGCAGAATGTCTGGTTGGCCTGGCAGTTGTATTCGGACCACACACCCTGTAATGCCATCACACAGCGTTCACTCTCATTGTACTGTGGTCCGCTTGTATTCCAGTTAGTTAATCCTATGGTGCGTCCATCAGACCACTGGGTATAGCCCTTCTCATCCATTCCCTTTCTAATGCCGATCCAAACGTACTGAGGTTCTGGTGCACCTTTTATGAACCTCTCAAGTTCTGTATTCGTTTCAGTCGTCGACAGATCTACAAAGTTTGTTCTGCAGTATGTCTGAGCGTCAGACCATGGTAAAGTTTGGTTCACATAAATGTACCTTCTTAGGAACAGACCTGTGGCTCCTGTAAGAGCTGACAGAAGCTGAACAAAGTGAACGGCCTTCATCCCGCTCTCTGTGGTGCGTTTCAGTTCTGCACTGCTGATTCCCCTAACATGGAATCATCAAAGAAAGACAAGCACAAATAGATGCAAAAACAAGCTGAGGGACTTTGAATGACCTGCTGAGGAGGTCAGCAATGCAAAGGTAAACCAAGTGTAACCCCAGGACGGATATGTTCATACTTTATTTATTCTATTTCCTAGTTTATTATGGTATTATAAAATATTCTGTTTTATTTACTATATTTTCTATTTTACTATATTCCCTCTTTTATTATATATTATATTTTCAATTTTATTACATTTTTTATATTATTACATTATTATTATGTACTCTATTATTATATTCTCTATTGTATTTATTTCCTACTTTATATTTATTATAAAATATTCGATTTAGTTTATGATGTTCTCCATTTTATTATATCCTATTTTATTTATTATGTTTTCCATTTTATTGCATTTTTATTGTATTATACTTGGTATTTTATATTATATAATGTATTCATTTCCTATTTTTTGTATTTGATATAAAATATTTTATGTACTACATTCTCGATGTAATTACATTCTATTTTATTTATTATATTTTTCAATTTTATTGCATTTTTTAAATTCCATTCTCTACTATTACAGTGGGGCAAAAAAAGTATTTAGTCAGCCACTGATTGTGCAAGTTCTCCTACTTAGAAAGATGAGAGAGGTCTGTAACTTCCATCATAGGTACACTTCAACTATGAGAGACAAAATAAAATAAAAAATACAGGAAATCACATTGTAGGATTTTTAAAGAATTTAATTGTAAATTATGGTGGAACAAAATAAGTACTTTGCGATAACAAACGTTCAAACTTTCCAATATTTGTACATAACCTTTTTGGCATGACAGAGGTTCAAAAACGTTTCTGTAAGTCTTGCAGCAGGTGGCACACACTGTAGTGGTATTTGGCCCATCCTCCATGCAGATCTCCTCTAGAGCAGTGATGTGTTGAAGCTGTCGCTGGGCAACACAGACTTTAAACTCCCTCCACAAATGTTTATGGGGCGGGGGGGTGTGGTCTGGAGACTGGCTAGGCACTACAGGACTTTGAAATGCTTTTTTACGGAAACCACTTCCTTCATGCCCGAGCAGTGTGTTTGGGATCATGTCATGCTGAAAGGGACCCAGGGCCCGGTTCATCTTCAATGATCTCACTGTGGAAGGAGGTTTTGGCTGAAAATCTCACGATACATGGGCCCCATTCATGCTGGTATTAACACGGATCAGTTGTCCTGTCCCCTTCTGCAGAAAAACCAGCCCCAAAGGCATTATGTTTCCACCCCATGATTCACAGTAGGTATGGTGTTTTTGGGATGCCAATCAGGCATTCTTTCTTCCTCCGTGTTTTACCAAAAACGTTTCTATTTGGTTTATATGCCACATGATATTATCCCCAGTCATCTTCTGGATCATCCATATGCTCTCTGGAAACTTAAGACGGGCATGGACAGTATGGCTGAAAGCAGGGGGAACGCCTGGCACTGCAGGATCTGAGTCCCTCTCGGCGTAGTGTGTTATGATGGTTAGCCTGGTTTACTTTGGTCCCAGCTCTCTGCAGGTCATTCATCAGGTCCCTCCATGTAGTTCTGGGATTTTTGACTACCGTTCTCATGATCATTTGACCCCACTGAATGAGATCTTGAGTGGGGCCCAGATCGAGGGAAATAGACATTGGTTAGTTTTTTTGGGGAGTCTGACTGTTGAGGCTGTGGCCAGGTGTCTATTATACAGATAACGAGGCAAACAGGTGGCCATGTACAGGTAATGAGTAGGAGGACAGAAGAGCTTCTTAAAGAAGGAAGGTACAGGTCTGTGAGAGCCAGAAAATCTTGTTTGGTTTGGGGGTGACTAAATACTTATTTTCCACCATGATTTACGATTAAATCTTTAAAAATTCTACAAGTGATGTCCTGGATTTTTTTTTTCATAGCTGAAGTGTACAGTATGATGACAATTACAGCCTCTCTTATTCTTCTTAAGTAGGAGGACTTGCACAATCAAGCTGGCTGACTAAATACTTTTTTGCCTCAATTACATCCTCTATTATTATGTTCTCTATAGTATTGCCTCCTCTTTATTATATTTATATAACAATCTTCTATTTTAATTTAAGATATTTTTGAAATATATTATATCTATTTTTATTTAATTTACATTATTCTATTTTTATTATATTCTACTTTATTGTATATTACATTATATTTTGTTGTATATTCTATTGGATTATATTCCATTTTATTTATTATATTTTTCATGTTATATATTTGTCATTTTCTAATATTCTCTATTATTATATTCTCTATCTGATTTATTTCCTGTTTTATTATATTTACTCTAAAATATTATATTTAATTTACTACATTCTCTATTTCATTATATTGATTTTTATTTATTGTATTTTCCATTTATTGCATTTTTTCTGATATTCTCTGTTCTCTTTTATTATAATCTCTGTTGTATTTATTTCTTGTTTTATAATATTTATTTCATTTACCATATTCTCTATTTTATTACATTATAATGTATTTATTATATTTTCAATTTTACTGTATTCTATTTCATTATATTTTGTTGTATTGTATATTATATTACATTCTCTATTGTATTTATTTTCATTTCTATTTCATTATATTCTCAAGTTCATGTATTCTGTTTAGCCTCTACCCTCATTATTCTTATAAATTTCAAACAGATGTAGTTTATTTATTTCCTATATGCAGCATCTATGGAGTTTTTCCTTTCCACTGTTGCCCTAGGCTTGCTCAGTTGGGGTTGTGGGTCGAGATATTGGTAAAGCTGCTTTGAGAAGATGCTCTGTTGTTAAGAGTACTATACAAATAAATCTGACTTTGACACTCAGGATGCTGTAATCTCAAAATATAGATATGACTCAAGTACTGAACTTAAGCACTTTTTCCTTGTGGAATACTACAGTAGTATTAAGTCCAATATTAAATATTAATACCCAGAAAATATGATCATAAAAAAGGTATAATATGTTGTTTGCACAATGTCCAAATCGCATAAAGGACCATTTCACAGAACATATTATGTACATTAAGTAACACATACCTGTATACACTGCAATGGAGTGGTCATGCTTTCAAAGACTGCTACAGATTATGGTCTGTGGATTAAGGCATTAAGACTGCACCAATACTAGGGCCTGTTTTGCTGCATCTGGGCAGGACGGCTTGCCATCATTGATGGAACAATGAATTCTGAATGATATCAGAGAATTCTAAAGAAAAATGTCAGGACATCTGTCCATGAACTGAATCTCAAGAGAAGGTGGGTCATGCAGCAAGACAACGCCCCTAAGCACACAAGCCGTTCCACCAAAGAATGGTTAAAGAAGAATAAATTTCATGTTTTGGAATGACCAAGTCATAGTCCTGACCTTAATCCAATGGACCTGAAGCGAGCAGCTAATGTGAGGAAACCCACCAACATCCCAGAACTGAAGCCGTTTTGTACTCTGGGATCAAATTCCTCCAAGCTGATGTGCAGGAGCTCATACAAAATATGATTATTTTATAGTAACACCTACAAAAATGTGTGTGTGTGTGTGTTGATCTGGTTAAGAAAAATGACTCAGTGAGATGATTCATAGCCTGTTTGCCTTTTGATAAAACATATGCCAATCAGGCGTAATCAGTTTTTTTTATTTTGGCTACCAAAACTACAATTTTTTAGCTTTCATGCTTCAGTTTGTAGATGTCCGTATCACTATCATTTGAACAATATATTATAACCTTTTTAAGAGTTTTAAGCCTCAGTGTCACTGCTGGACTGAAAATAGTCTACCAGCCAAAAATGTCCAGCCACCAGCATCCTGTGAGCACAGATGAAAGATTAGAGGATGACTAACACAAACTGTGCAGCAACAGATGAGCTCCTGTCTCTGACTTTACATCTATAAGATAGAGCAATAAGGTCTTTCAATCTAAGCAATTGTGGGTTAAAGGCCTTGCTCAAGGACCCAACAGTAGCAACTTGGCAGAAGTGGGATTTGAACCCTGGACCTTCTGGTCCATAGTCCAGTACCTTTACCGCTAGGCAACCACCGTCCCACCACATCAGTGTCAGTGCAGTGCTGAGAATGATCCACCACCCGAATAGTACCTGATCTCCGTTGGTCCTGTGGGGGTCCTGACCATTAGAGAACAGAGTAAAGGGGACGAACAAAGGATGTAGAGAAACAGATGGACTACAGTCTGTAAGTACAGAACTTACATGCAGTAAGAACTACAACGTAAATAAAAAATAAGAAGAATATAAATTGAAATATAGAAGGCCTAAGACTTTTGTGGTTCATGATGCCAAGAAATCCAAATTGTTACCGGTCTGCAGTTGGATCTGCAGTTTTCACATGACTAGACAAGCCCCCACATTACACCTGTGCTGTGTTTGTGTGCTTTGTAAAGGAATTAAAAAATGTCAGAATGTAGACGACAGCATAGAGATGTTTGAACTTGTACAGAAGTCGGGTTGCCACAGAAACAAAAGCTGTATTTGCACAGTACCTAAGGTATTTGTCTAGAGAAGGCACTGGACATTCAGTACAATGGTGACGTTTTGAATAAAGAAAAACATGCTTGAGCCAAAACAAATTTCAAATGCCAAATGTTTTCTTTGACAGATCTATCAAGTAAGCTCCTGACAAACCATTTTACGATGGATGACTGAAAGTGAAAGAAAGGAAATACAGTTCACAAAATGTGTGAATATAGTGGCAAAGTATGACAGAAGTGCTTAGGACTACAGGTACTCCCTGTTATTACCTTTAACAAAATACAGTGTGTGATTGTAGTCAATTTCAGCAGCTTCGTACAGCAGTTACTCATAGGCATCAATTTTGCTTGGTCTCCTGAACTATATATACAATGCATTCAGACAGTCTTCAGACCCTTTAACTTTCTTCACATTTTATGTTGAGGCCTTGTCCTAAAAAATTCCCCATCATTCTGCACTCAATTCCCCATAATATGAAATGAAAACAGTATTTTGAATTTTTTGCAAGTTCTTTAATAAGAAAAACAAAATTTTCACCTGGACATAAATATTCCGACCCTTTGCTATGTCATTTGAAATATGTCTCTGGGTTCCTCCCTTTTCTCTTGATCATCTCTGAGATGTTTCTACACCTTGACTGGATCCACCTGTGCTAAATTCAGTTGACTGGACGTTATTTGGAAAGACACTAGAGCAAAACCAAACTATGAGGAGGAAAGAACTGCCTGTAGTGCTCAGAGACAGGACTGTGTGGAGCCACAGATCTAGAGAAGAATACAAAAACATTTCTGCTGCACTGAAGAGCACAATGGCCTCCATAATTCTTAAATGGAAGAAGTTTGGAACAACCAGGACTTTTCCTGCTACCTTACCTTGGGTAGGAGATGTGTCAAAGAACCCAGTGGTCACTCTGGCTGAGCTCCAAAGATCTTATGTGCAGATGGGATAAACTTCCACTGTACTTAAGTAATATTTCAAGCATTACTACTTGAGTGCTTTATTTTTTATTATTATTATTATTATTATTATTAGACTTTTTTCTTTCACTCAACTTTCAAAGTAAAAATCTTTCAACTTCTAATTGGAAGATTGTGATTTCCACTATTGGGTATGTGAGCGAGACGTTACCTCAGATATGTACAAATAATAGTTGAAATACAAATAAGATTTTTGGAGGTTTTGTAAAATGATCATCATACATCTTTTATACAGTGTATTGTGTGTAGCCATGCTACATTTGCTATCTATGTATGCCTACTGTATGTATGTATATCTATGTATGACTGTCTATGAAATGTTTTGACATTGTTAAACCACTGAACCTTTCTCTTCCAGGCATATTATAGGTTATTTGACTTGTACTGGAACATCAGGTACCTCTGGCAGGATATCATGTACGAAAGCAGTAGACAAATGAATGCAAAAATAAGTTTGAAAGTCATGCCATCTATGAAAATGAACAGGATAGATGTGACGTAAATGCAAACTTCAAATCACTTTTAATTTTATTCTGGCTCTGCCAAAGCTCTGAAACTTGGCCCTTGTGCAAGACCCTTAACCCTCAGCTGCTAGAACTATACCTTGTAAGATTGTAAATAGCTCTGGATAATGGCATCCACTAAATCAGTGGTTCTCAACCTTTTTTCCTTGGAGCCCCCCCACGAGTATTTAAGAAAAGCCACTCCCCGAGCCCTCACACACACAGACCAAAATAATAAGGTGAATCATTGCAAATCATTTTGGCAAAAAATTAACTGAAATTATAACTTTTCCTTTTGTCTTGGGTTACTGTTATGGCTTTTTCCTCTTTTTATTTTGGCTCCTTTTCTCTTTTCAAGACAATTAAACATTTAGCTAAAAATCAAACACTTTTTGCCAAACTTCCCAGCAGAGCAGACCTGTAAACACACATCATTACAAAGAATAATAATGATTCATTATGTGTAATATGTGCCTACTCTTTTTAAACATTACTATATTTCTATATACAGATTTTTTTTCCAGTGAGTGTGTTACTTTAATTTTATTTAACATGTGCTAATTGCATTTTTTACAAACTCAGAGCACCTCAGAGCAGACAAAACCTTGCACACCCCCTGTGATGTTTGGGTGGACCCCAGGATGGGAACCATGGTATAAATGATTTTACTGTAAATGTACTTTAAGAGCCAAAAGTCTGAGACCAGTAATAAAAATGTTTTAATAGTTATCCCTTCCACATCATGATTTTTTTCTCCATCGCGGTTTCAGTATATCGTGGGTTAAGATTTGAAATTAAATGGGAATTTTGGGGGAATTTTGTGGAAGTCACAGACAACATATGAAGGCCAGCTGACAACACAAAATAGGTTAGGAACTCAAGAGAAAAACTAAAAAATGCATAAAATATACATATAGTATTATAAAATATCAACATATGTTTTCCACTGATGCCATACATGTAGACAATGTCTTCTTTAAAGTTAAATATTTTAAGCAGATGACTGTCGTTTTTGCATTTTTTTCTCCAATTTAATAGAATGTTCTTGACAAAAAAAATCAGTGTTTTTCATTATAACTATAATGACCCATTACACACCTCAAAGCTTTGCAACAACTATCTGAAGACCACAGAAGATCAAGGAAGATCACAGAAGATCCTTTCATGGATTTTACTCCGCAGTCACCTGACCATTTATGGGGGCACTTAAAGACAGAAAGGCATGCATTCAGTAACATAACAAGATGCTCTTTTGGAATACTGTGATATCATGCTGGATAACATGGATCATCAGATCTCGCAAAGTCCATGTAGCTCGAGTGCACACTGTCATATGAGCATAAGGTAGAACATACAGAACACCAGCCCATTCTGAATTTTCCACTCAGACTTTTGCTTCCATTATCTTTCTATGGCCTTGTGACCCATGAAGCTTCCTCTGACAGGATTTCGCTTACAGAAGCAGTAGGCAAATGAATGCAAAACCAAACTGCAAAGCTTTAAATTGCCATGTGAGGAAATGAGAGTACTTAGCATTACTGTGACAGATAAAAATCTAGTTTGCGTTCTCCGGCTTAATTCATTACAAGGTCCTGAAGACCTGAGCAAATGTTTTTACCATTTAGGTAAAATTGAAAGAGGGAATCTGCTGCAACCCTATTTTATGAATGACATTATAATCGAGAAAAGTCACAAACTATGATCTGCAGATTTCTTTGATAAACTGGCGTATGTGGAAGCACTGCAGGACTATGCACATTTAATTTTGGCTAGTTTGGGCTATATATAATGCCAGCTGCCTTGCCCCTTGGCAAGTGGCAATCATACATCCTGGCACATACAGTTAAAAGGCCTCTGAGGCCACATATGGCTGCCATTTGGATCAGAAAACTGGGGCTATGTCTGAAATGGTCCACTCGTTTACTCATTCACTAATCCCTATATACTGTGTGCTGCGTAGTACACTATATAGCAGAGCAGTGAGCGACACAAACAAGGAAATTCAGACAACACTTACTCGCCGGAAACAAATTACCTTGACCTTTCGTCGCATAAATCAACCAAAATATCAACAAGCCTGCCGGTGCTGTCACAAGACTTGAGTAATGCACTAGCGATGTTTTAATTTAGCCCACAATGCTACCTGTCAAGTATAAAACTTCACTCATTTGTCAGACAAACTAAAGCTATGACAAATACATAAATATTAAATGCACTGCTTTCACAAGTAAACACATTATTGTCCACTGTTTGTAGTTTAATAGTCATTAAATAATGTTTTGTACCTACATTTGTACATGAAATTCATCACTCCGGCGGTTTCGGATTTATCCGTCATCTTTACCGAGTAAAGCCGATGGAAACCGCTATGCATTGTGGAACATTAGTTATAAGTAGTGCACATCGGTAGCCCACTATATTTATGATGCATTTTGGGTAACAAAGTAGTGTACTATATAGGGAATCGACTTGTTCCATGAGAATTCAGACAACCTACAAAATGGATGACACACTAAATAGTACACTAAATAGTAAATAGGCTGCAATTTCAGACACAGCCAGAAATTTGTATTCTGCATGAGCAAGGGAAAATTCACATTTATATGATGTCAAAAGGTGATTGAGTACAGTTTCAGAAACTTTGTCTACCTTTGGCAACACTGACTTTCATGTAAGGTTTTCTGTCAGTGTTTAATTTGAGCCGGATCCTGCCAGAACAAGATCCGGTACCTCTCAAACACTGCGTGGCCAAAAAAGGTCACCACCTGGATTTAACTAAGTAAGTAGGTAAGAGCCTCCCAGCAGATAGTTACTGCACTGGTGATTATTTTTCATCTGGCAACAAGTTATTTAACCCTAACTGATACAGTGAGTGTTAGGAGTCACGCCGATTCCCGTCTCATGACGCTTGTGGTCAGCGTCGACTCATATTTCAGTCTGGGTGCATGCGTGAGCATTAATTGCGTTATTGGCGACACCTTGTGGCTCGTGTATATAAGTTCACTTTTGAGCTCAGCCAGGTATGGGCTCTATGCACGCTTGTCTTCCGGGTTCTCTTATACCGGCAGACTAACTTCCGGTTTTAAATGCCGGACACTGAACACGTATCGTTAAAACACGATTATCTTATTATTAATACTATTAATAATCTTAATAATCAAGTCAAAGTCAAATTGAACTTTACTGTCATTCAGACTATACAGCTGGGAGTGTACATCTGAACGAAATAGCTTTTCGGTGAAGACAGGAAACGTTTGACCTCTGTCATTGGCAACAAAGGTTCTGTAGTATTAAGTTGAACTCTTGTTATTGAACAAATACTTATTTTCCACCATGATTGACGTTTAAATTCTTCAGAAATTCTGACATTTAAATTCTTCAGAAAGATTTCCTGGATTTTTTTCCCCTCATCTTGTCTCTTATAGTTGAAGTGTACCTATGATGAAAATTACAGACCTCTCTCGTCTTTGTAAGTAGGAGAACTTGCTCAATCAGTGGCTGACTAAATACTTTTTTGCCCCACTGTATATCCTGACCAAACACAGATCCTGTTATCAATCCAAATCATTTTAGAAATACTGGATATATGATGGGTAATAAATGGCTGAACTGTGACCCTCACAAGGAGAAGTGGAAGGAAACTAAATACAGGACTGTATACCAGCAAGGTTACATAATGCAACTGGATTACCAGAGTGTTAGAAGTGTCTGAGCAACACAGAATACAGCCTGCAGATCTACTTCAAGTACAATCTTTAATAGATAAACATGCATTTAGTAACAGTAACTGGAATAAAACAATCTTTGAACATCATCTCGTTGGCATGCCTACACAAATCAGTTTGTATTACATATAATAGCTACTTTATAGAGGCTTACAGAGTAAATAAAGGTTATTAAACCATACAACTTCATTTAAACATGAAAAAGTATACAGACTATTTACAAACAGGTACTGCACACGAGTGGTTCATGTTACTTATTAGTTTACTTATATATAGTTTCATTGTCACACTGTTAGATTCAATGATGCTCTTTAAATACTACCTTTTACCAGCTTTATTTATAAATCTATCAGTCACATTTTGGTTAAAATCAGAAATGCTGTGGGTTGGCTGCTAATCGACTGACAGCGTGTTGGAAGAAGGTGCCCGCCCCCACTACCTTATCCTCTCTTTTGAAATCTAAAAGTCACTAAAAGTCACAAATGAATCTAGCAAAAAAAACCTTACAGAGTGTGACGCCGTTCACGAGATGGCTGAAGTAAAGATGGGCTTCTATCCCTTAATCTCCTTAGTTACACATTTTGATGGATACCTTTCAAGTACAGAAAAAAGGGCAACTCCATTTTGTAACATCAAATTAACCAAAGCATGAACTATAATTTCCATGCATATGAGTCGCTAGAAAACAAAACAAAAAATGTCATTTGCTTAATGGAGTGCTCATGTGAATATAGCTTTGCATAATGCTGCAATTTTTTGTTAGGCTTATTTTGTTAGATTGTTTTGTCCTTGCTTGTGCTGTCGTGCTGTGAAACACTGAAATGTTATGAACTTCAAATAAACATGTAACTCTTAGAAATTAAACTTTAACAATGTGTACGTCCATAACAGTGATTTATGACATGGAACTATGCTTTGAAAAGGACGACTATGTTAATGGGCCGCCCCTACGGCTTGTAGAAGAGCTTCATTATCAGATATCATATGTAACAGTTCCAATAGACTACTATGAATTAAGCATAATGAGAGCCAAAAGTCTGAGACCACCAGTAAAAATGCTTCCCACCTGAATTCACTGTTTTCATTACAAATCACATAATCTGTATAATCTGAACAAAAAGTTGAATCTGTGAAAAATCCATACATTACATTTTAGAACTGATTAGCATTTGGTACATTCTCTTTTGCTGAAACGACAGCGTGCAATCGAACTGGCATGCACTACTGAGTGCTCGGCTTTCTCTGTCTTCTAGTGCCTCCATAAATGCTCGATGGCGTTACATGGGCCTGTTTCTAAGGTATTGGACTGTGGACCTAAAGATCCAGGATTCAAATCTAATCTCTGACAAGCAATCAGTTGCTTGGATTATACAATTACATCAGTTGTAAGATGCTCTGAATAAGGGAGATGTGACAAAGTTATTTATTCAACCTTTATTCTAAATATGAATTGTCTGATATAAACTGAAGTTCAGAATGAAATTCCCTTCTAAAATCAGACGTGTTTGGTGCTCGCTTATGTTTGGAAAGGTTTTTATTCATGCTTAAATGAGATCCGTTCCGTTGTTACACGTAGATCCGTTGTTACACGTAGATTAAACTATTCAATGGAAAGTAAGAGATCCGAGCACTTCTTCCACCACTGACAGGCTTTATACAAAATGGTTTAGGTTTTTATCTAGGTGTAAAAAAGTAAACTGTGTAGAATGTAGAAATGTAGAATAACCAAACTGCGTCCTCCCATCATCGGGAGAATGTACTCGCAAGTCAAACTTCCTAGTCCGAACGTCGCGTATTTGGTATTGTGAAAAGGCCTTCAGGCTGATTATATGATTTGTAAAGAACCTGAGGAAAATGCAAAAAAGAGGCACTCTCACTATTGGTATTTTTGCAGTTACTGTATCTAATAAAAATTAGTATACTAAATATTATAATATAAAAATGTAAATTGACAGACAAATATTCCAGCAAGTGTGGTAAGTTTACAATGTGTGGATGGTCCTGCACAAATATTAACTCCATCTCTTTTCCTCTCCATGTTCTGCTGGGTCTTGACTGCAGAAATCCACTTCACTTTTTCAGATTTTGTTTTATCTAAAACCAAAGAAACATTCATGTAAAGTATCTGCTTTATTAATCCTTCAGTAAATGTTATCTTAGATTTTAAAGTTAGAAACTCACCCTTCTTAGTGAAAGCAAATAAAGAACATTTTCTCACTGCAGTCCCTGCTCTCCAAGAGTTCAGCTCCCATTTTGGCTCCACAGTGGTAACGGGAGCGAGGGCATGAAGGCAGTGAGGTCAGATTCACAGGAGCGTTCTCATTAATCCAGAACCACGAACCATCCAGAAAGTGCAGGCCAGTCCAGAAAGGGGTCGCCTGAACATCGGTCATCATGGCTAAGAGCTTGTTGGCTAAGTGCAGATCATTCGGTGTATTCAGGCTTATCAGGTCAGTGTAGAAGGTTCTGCAGTACACCAGAGCTTCATCCCAGGTCTTCATCTCCTTCACCACCACTAGCTCAGGCCACCATGTGTAGCAGTAAAAGTTATGAAGGTATCCACAGCCGCGATCACTCCAGTAACCAGAGGTCGTGGTAATGCAGTCCTCGGTGTCAGCGTTCATTGGTTCACCTGCCCGCCATTTTGAGAATATTAATGAACTTCCGTCGCACCACTGTGTATAAACCATCTCACCCTTAATCTTGCTAAGCCCGATCCAGGATCGAACCGAAGAAGATGTCGCTGAATCCTGCATGAACTTGTAATATTCCTCTTCTCCATCAATGATCATAAGATCTACGTAATTACGTCTGCAGTAGGCTTCAGCATCAGTCCAGTTCACAGCCTGGCCCACGTAGATGTATTTTCTCCTATACAGAACGATTTGTGCTCCTGTTAGAGCAGCCAAGAGGAGAAAGGAGAAAACCGTCTTCATCTCTCAGTGTGGTGTGACTGAACTCAGCTGTGAAGAGTCTGAGAATAGGCATTTGTAAAAAAAAAAAAAAAAAAAAAAAAATTAGATGCAAAGCTGAATGGCGCAATGTATTTCAATGTATGAAAAAAAGTGATGTTGACGTCAGTGCAAATCACGTCACCTTGTGCCTTCATCATCCATCTTTGTGTTGCGGTTCCTCATCCATTTGTTATCGCTGTGATACATTACAGATTGTAACTAGACAAATACTGTATGTCAAATATGTTTAGTTGTTCAGACAAGAAATGACCGAACAAAGACAGGCCATACAAGGATGGAACAATAAGTGTGTGTTAAGCAGGATAACGATTCAAAGACAAAAAAAAAAAATCCACAGGAGTGACAGTTAAAGCTTACCTCAGTTTATGCACAGGTTATTCCCTGAAAATGTTTTTAATGGAATTGTTTTTTTTGCGGAAGGCAACAACATACATTCTAACATTGTGAAAGAAAAGTTCAGGGACACAAAGTAAATCAAGAACATGGTCAAAAATGCTTATAGTCACACTTGATTTACAGTGGTGCTTGAAAGTTTGTGAACCCTTTAGAATTTTCTATATCTCTACATAAATATGACCTAAAACATCATCAGATTTTCACACAAGTCCTAAAAGTAGATAAAGAGAAGTTAAACAAATGAGACAAAAAAATTATACTTGCTCATTTATTGATTGAGGAAAATGATCCAATATTACATATTAGGGAGTGGCAAAAGTATGTGACCCTTTGCTTTCAGTATCTGGTGTGACCCCCCTGTGCAGCAGTAACTGCAGCTAAACATTTTAGCCCATTCCTCCATACAGAACAGCTTCAGCTCTGGGATGTTGGTGGGTTTCCTCACATTAGCTGCTCGCTTCAGGTCCTTCCACAACATTTCCATTGGATTAAGGTCAGGACTTTGACTTGGCCATTCCAAAACATGAACTTTATTCTTCTGTAACCATTCTTTGGCAGAATGGCTTGTGTGCTTAGGGTCGGTGTCTTGCTGCATGACCCACCTTCTCTTGAGATTCAGTTCATGGACAGATGTCCTGACATTTTCCTTTAGAGTTCTCTGATAGAATTCAGAATTAATTGTTCCATCAATGATGGCAAGCCGTCTATTCATTTAAAATTGTATACTTAGTAGTTTAATGTTTACTTAATTGCAGCCTCAGTTCCTGTCCATTCATGCATGATTTAATTTAAATTATTATTAAATTAGTATGATTTCTTAAATTCAGCTATGGATAAATGAGTCACAGAATTACAACCCTAGAAATTAAAATAGTGGAATGGACTCAGATGGCTCCGTGGTTGGGGTGCTGGGCTACAGATCAAAATGTTGAGAGTTGAAACCTCGGTTGTAACAAGGTACAACTGTGGACCCTTCGGCAACAACTTGGTAACGAGCTACAATATCTTAGAAAAAAAATGTGTGCGTGTATAAAGATGTCAAAGGCTGTTAATCTATTGTTTAACTTTGGGCATGAAATGTGCTGCACAACTCAATTAGCATTGTCGTTGCTTGCCCTCACCTTTAGGCATGAACAGCCTTCATTTCTTTCTCTTGTGAGCTAAAGGAAAATCTCTTTTTGAATACATCAGGCAAACATATACAAAACCGCAAACACCCAACTATCTCCAGAAATGTGGAAATACAAAGCTTATGAAGTGGATAAACCAAAGATTTGTGCGAAATCAGGGCTAATATTAAGAGTAATTCAGAAAAATATGTTCAGGCCTATACGTTTTAAGTTTGTAACTGTACGTCTCTATGAACAAACACCAGTCAAAACAGTGAATTAGATGAGTAGAAAAGATAATGAAGTTTTGCACACAGAGTACATGCTTTGCACATAGAGTACATACTATTCTTATCCAAAAAAAAATGTGCAAATACAGCACTGTCATAGCAACAATAAACAAATTCCCCTTTTGCACAGTGTCTTAGTTACTGGTTTTTCAATGTGGCTTGGGCAATAAAAACAACAATGATGTTTATCTGTAAGTAAAAAGGAAATTTCAATCAGAATTGGTCCAAATTATGGTGGACTATGGTGGACTATGGACCAAAAAGCTTCTGGTGCAGAAAGTTTTATGAAACACAGTTTTATAAATACATGCAGTGTGGACGTGAGCAGACTGACTGCTGAGCAGTGTTGGCTGGTTTTGAGCTCCTTATAATCATTGAGATGATGATGAGCAGGTGTTACCAGTCAGTTGAAATACGCATGCTGCTTCTATTTGAGAGGTAGTTTCTATTTTTTACAGTGAGATAGGATTTTACCATCTTAAATAACAACAAATAGAAAATCAATGTTGATCAATGTTGATATGGAATAAATGTATGTATGGAAAACACTGTAATATCTGGGCTCTTTAGTCAATACATGACAGTATCCCATATAGCGTATGGTGTTCGGGTGACGTCCAGATCACAGAACGAATCATGGAGGTTAAGTGACGTGTACCAGTTTACACAATACATTATAGGTTTTGAGGGCAGCATGGTGGAGCTGTGGTTAGTGCTATCAAATCCCTGCTCCAGCAATTTGGGTTTGAATCTCAGCCTGTGAGGTGTTTGCATATTCACCTCACACCCTGTGCTATATATACACAGACCAGTCTCATGCAAAGTCTGGACTCCTCTATTGTTAGTTGTTGGCATTGTTAACACGATCCTAGATAAAACTCATTTTCTAGATGAACTCATTTATTGGGGAAAACTGTACAAGTGAATGGAAGCTCAAGTTAACCTATTCGGCTGCCTCTAGCCTGGATACAAGATGAGATATGCTCTGCTGACTCAATAACTGCTGGGAGAGATATTGCTTTGGGGTTGTTTTTCAAGAAGTGACCTAATCCCCTTAGACATTCTGGACAAGTGTATGCTTTGGGGAAGGCACAAAGCAAGGTTCATAAAGGCATTGTTGGGTGAGTTTGGTTTGGTGTGAAAACTTGACAGCTTTGGGATGAACTATAACAGAGTTCAACATCAGCATCTGCAACAAATACTCTTCTGGACGAATGGGCAAAAAATTCCCACAGACACAGTACAGAGCGTCTGAGTGGAGACTATTGTAGCTGCAAAGGGGGACTGACTCCATATTACGTAGGTGGCACCAAACTATTCAGCAGGGTGTTTTGCACTGCACAGTATGTGTATATAATCAGTGAAAGCATCATTTCACCAGTGTGTGGAATCACAGTCCTGTCTTTACTGGAATGAATGAGCACAAATACAAAGTGACAGCTTAATCAACCAATCAGGTTTTAGTTGCCAATGGGTGAGACTGCTTTGGAAAGAGATAGAAATCCCTCCCAGGACTACAAGCCTCAGACAGGACTGGACAGGATCGTTTGGAAACTCATACTAATTTCAACAGAGAAAATAATTCTTCAGGAAATCAAAAGACTAATTTATAATGATCTTGATTCACAGTGAAAGATCAAAGGAAGGACTATTTTTAAAACCATTTTGATGACACTGGTCAATGTCTTAGCATTATTATATTATTTATATTTATTTATATATTATTTTATTTATTAAAAGAAGGTTTATTCTTCCTGCATCGAAATAATGCCAGTGATGAACTCTATTAGAGTTGCATTTCATAACATTAAGTAAATAAATTGAGTACATGTGTGGGTGTATACATTTAAATGAACCAATGTGTATTGAAAACAGCCAGTGGTTGTTTCTGTTCACCATTTTTTTTTTTTTAAAGCGAAATGTGAAAAAAGGAAGAGGGGTCTTAGGACCCAATTGCAGTTAGCTTCTGATGGAATTGGTCAACCAAATAAAATTTAAATAAAAAGAAAAAAAACAAACAAAAAGAAAACAAAAGCAGTGGCTGAGGATCGAACCCTGGACACTGACATTGGTAATACCGGTGTTATCTCAGCGTGCCACTCAGCCGCTGAACAAAAGAAGTAAAAAACCCAACAAAAGGAACTCCCAAGCTGAGCTACGTTTACGATGCAGCTCTGCTACGCAAAAGGCATAACAGGTCCACGCTTGTGCAGAGCATCGGTACCAGAATGGAGGCTAGTGAAGTTAAAGTAAAATCACGGTTCTGCCGCAATCGCAGGAAGTAGCGCTCCCCATGCCATCACGCTACCGTAGAACGTTGTGCTGCTGTTCAGCTACGCATTTTGGGTTTCCAGATTGTGCTGCCACTTTTGTTTTAGTCTTTGTTTTTGTTCGCAGCAGAACCGTGATTTTGCTTTGTCTTCACTAGCCATCGTTCGAATACTGACATGAGGGGTGAGGAGGGGTTACTTAAACCCCTAACTGAGTGCGGGAGAAAGCGGGGGACTCTAGCGAGTCAAAGCCACCGAGGAACAGCAAGGCCATTAATGAAATGGGGATGCGTGCGCAGAAATCTGTCCCTACTCTAATGCTATGCCCTACCGGTTGAGTTGACGCTGCCCTCTAGCATCACAAGGTGGGATAATTGCGACTCAATAGTACCACCCACCCCAAGGGGCGGCATCTCGACACCCCTAAGCACGATTAGAATCTCCTCTAGACTGTCTAACATGCTCTGAGCTGAGCGTATGGCGCACATCAAGGGCCTGATACGAGGTACGCGCAGCGATGGCGAGCCAACACGAGTCAAGATCATGACTCAGTTTGATTGGCTTTGGATCACGAGTAGGCACAGATGGCTCAGGGTTGGAGCTCGGCGCGAGCAGCTCTGGTGCAGAGCTAGACCCAACCAAGCCCATGAAAGAGGTCAGTGCATGTCGCCTGGCTGGGAGAACAGACGGCAATGACCTTGGCGCAGAAGTCGGCACAAATGACCGTGGTGCAGGGATTGGTGATAGCGACCATGGCACAGGGGTCGGGCGCAAATGACCGCAGAGCAGGGGTTGGTGGTAGAGACCATGGCACAGGGGTCGGCGCAAATGACCATGTCGCAGGGGTCGGTGAGAATGACCTTGGCGCAGGGGTGGAACCAGGCGGAGCGGTGGGCTCAGGTACGGAGCCAGGTGGTGCGGCGGGCTCAGGTACAGAGCTAAGCAACGTAAATGACCCAGATATGGTGGTCGGCAAATTCAACCAAGGCACAGGAATCTGCTTGATTGGCTGAAAAATAGAGTGGTTCAACCGGCCAGACCCAAGGGTAAAGCTTGAACTCACCACAGGGCAAAAGAACCCCCCATGAGATCCTGACGGTTTGCCGATGCCCATGGTGGTGAAATCTCTCCATCTTGGGGGAGTTGGGAACTACAGGAGAGTTAAAAGTTCGCCTCCCTCAGGGTTAGGGGGAAACCAACAACCCCAGCTTGATCCTGATCACTGCAGGGTCAGGATGCCAAACCAGGTCCATAATTGAGCCAAAGCTAATGGACAGACCCTCAAGAGCTAGCTGGGACCCGGGTAGATGCAGACGCCGTCTGTGGTGACTGGGGACCTCCATAATAGAGGTCCAGGAGCTAACGCTGGGTCCAATTATATAGAAAGTAAATAAAATGACAAAGAAAACAAAAGCAGTGGCTGACGCTCGAACCCTGGGCACTGATGTTGGTAATACCGGCGTTAACAGAGCGTGCCACTCAGCCGCTGAACAAAGGAAGTAAAAAACCCAACAAAAGGAACGCCATAAGTGCTCAGTGCACCCAAGCTGAGCTATGCTTATGGCGCAGCTCCACTACGCAAAAGGCGTAACGGGTCCATGCTTGAGCGTTGGTACCCAAACGGAAGCTAGTGAAAGCGAAATCACGGTTCTGCCACAAGCAAAAACAAACACTAAGACAAAAGCCACAGCATGATCTGGATGGCAAAAAGACTGAACATCAGCACAGCGTCTGTACACAGGGAGCAGCACTCCCCACCCGATTGCGCTGTCGTAGGATGCTGCACTTCTGTTAAGTCTCGTCCTATGTATTTTTGGCACCCAGACAGTGTTGCCGCTTTTGTTTTAGTCTTTGTTTTGGTGAGGAGAGGTGACTTAAAGCTGAAACTGGCTTCAGGAGAAAGCAGGAGAAGGTGGGAGACTTGAGAGAGTCAAAGTCGCCGAGGAACAGCAAGGCCGTAAAGGAAATTGGGAAGCGTGTGCAGGAATCTGTCCCTACTCTAATGCTACGCCCTACCAGTTACCTTCGGCATCTAAACTGTACAATTGCTGTCGGTCTTCAAACCGCCAGCTACACCTCTTTCCCTGACAAACACAAAAACACGAGATGGGTCTCAAAGGGTCATTCAAGGATGCAACACCTGATTGAGCTCAACTGTGCTCTTAGATACATGACCCAGCAGGTGTCACTGATTGTGCATTCAATGCTAAATGATTAATAAAGGCTGAAATATGAGTCGATGCTGCCCTCTAGCATCACAAGACAAGATCAGCGTGACTCAATAGTAATTTTGCTTTTTAAACTTGAAATTCACACAGACCAAAGCAGAAACATCAAAATCACAAGACACAACACAAATTATGTTACTAAAGTCCTCATCAGGTAGCAAATAGAGCCAGAAATAAATTGCTCATTCGCTTAGAATATCAAAACTAATCAAGTCGAATCAAATGAACAAATATTTTACAATTGTGAACCAGTAATTTTCAACAACGCAACACTGCAATAATTCACCTCTGCTTTAATCAGCTTTAATTACAATTACTGTGCATTACTCCCATGCATTAAGCCTAAATGTTAAGAAGGATTGATGAAACGGGACACCAACACAATAATATAAATAGTTACTTAAAGGTAAAGTCCATCCTTCAATCATTTGTTCCACAAGTTCTCTCTCTTGTCATATAAGGCAGTTTTACGACAGTGTTGTGATCAAGACACTGATTATTGTAAAACAAGAAAGAGGGGAGAGGATAATGGTGGCACATGTTCAGTAAACAGTTGGTGCAGGAATTTGTGGGGGGAGTTTTTCAAAAAACGTGGAGAACAAAGTCACAAAGGGACACTGGTGCTGGAAATAAGAGTAGTAGACAACTTTATTATCTGCGCAGAGATCGACTCAGATACAACACGCCTGAGCACTTGTATGCGAGTGGATAAAGGAGGTAGAAGACTTCCCCCTTTTAACTGGTTCGTTTACGTGCAGGTTTAAGCATACAGGAAAGCTGTATAAGCAACTCGTTAATCACAAGCTGGGTCTCCTGCCCAGAGATAAAAAGCAGAGATAAAAACCAGAGATAACGACAAGATTCTGTGTACCAACATATAGACAGATAAGGGTCTTTATGACCAGGGGTTAGGGTCTCGCTCTTCCCTTCGTAACTCCTTCTTTTATGGCCTGCTGCTGACCCTGGGGGCATGTCTGTGTTTTGTATATGTTTTCAACAATTCATTGGAAAGAATCATTACACACAGTGTTCCACAGTTATAGGATTACATAAGTTTAGGATTACATACTTTTTACTTTACTATGCAGTAGGATTAAATACTAAGATATTAAAATTTCTCCAACACTTCCTCCTTTTGTCTATTATTTGGATACAGAATCCTCATCCATCCCACCATAATGGTCAACTCCTCTGCTAGCTGGTGCAGCATTTAATACTGTAACTGCCTCTGGGACATACTCATAGCACACTGGCAGCACAAGAGAAACACACAAATAATGATAATAATGAGAAACATAGTGGGTAATGTTGACATAAGTATTCCCTTCCAACTAGGAAACCACAAACTCCAGTCCTACCAGAAATTACCCTGCTTATCAGCTTGAAGCAGCGATGCCACGT
Source organism: Ancistrus triradiatus (assembly GCA_025084515.1). Taxonomy (NCBI): domain Eukaryota; kingdom Metazoa; phylum Chordata; class Actinopteri; order Siluriformes; family Loricariidae; genus Ancistrus; species Ancistrus triradiatus. The sequence goes on along the minus strand of JAJAGP010002343.1, from coordinate 26,357 downwards.
GTTTCATTTGATCTAGGGTCTTTGTTACCCTTAGAAACATTATTTGGTGGAATGTAAGTGCAACAGTTTCTCCTACCATTACACAACCCCCTCCCGATGACTGGAACTACTAAACAACTATCAGGCACTAGTCCATGTTTCCGCCTGGGTTTTACCTTTGGCATTATACTTGTCATGTTGAGGTTATTCTATCACCCTTTTCACTTCTAATCCCTTCTTGAGCGGCTTGAGTGTTACCGGGGTGGGTCACTAACCCACGTGTTCCGGGCCCACTTTTCCCGCAGCTATTAGAAATGAGAAGGTCAGGATCCCTACTCTTTAGATTCTGTCGTCTCCCGTGGTTCTTCTCCTGGTTTGGGAGCTCTTTTACAGTGTGAATCCAATGTCTCTGATGTGAATCCAATTAATCTGATGTGAATCCAAGTCTCTCTCTCAGCGATTTTTACAGCTGTGTGTGATATTAGAAGCAGTTGAAATGGTCCTTGCCACCCGTCAGCTTTCCAGTTTGACCTCTTGTAAATCTTTGTAAGAATCCAGTCCCCATGTTTCACCGTGTGTCCAGTTACTGCTGGGCTAGGAAGTGCCTCTTTCACCCTCCTGTCCACATCAGACAAAACAGGACACAACGTAGCACAATACCTTCGCATATGATCATCCTCTAGAGTCAGTATCTCATTTGGAGTGCAGCTGGTGTGTGAGGGTTGCCCAAATATAATTTCAAATGCGGAGAGTTTAGTTCCCATACATACTAATGGGAGGGCCTCTACCCAATTCAATTCTGTCTCATGACAAACTTTCGTCAGTTTTTGTTTAATGGTACCATTTGTTCTCTCCACCAGACCTGCACTCTGAGGGTGATATGTACAATGTTTGTGTAGTGGCATGTCAATCACGTCACTAATGTAGGTGAGTGCCTTGCCCACAAATGCTGGGCCGTTACCAGACGAAACCTTCCTGGGGAGTCCCAAATCTAGGAATCACCTCCCTTAGGATGCATTCTGCCACTGGCAGTGCATCTTGGTGGGTGGTAGGATAAGCTTCCACCCACTTGGAAAACATGTCAATGATCACAAGCACATACCTTTTCTTTTGGCAAGGTGATAATTTAATGAAATCCATTTGCAAATAGTCAAATGGCATGTCTGGTTCTGGGTGCTCTTTAGTATGTTCATGTCTGATTGCTCCTGCTCAAATTGTTTTTAAACACGTGAGACATTTTTTGAGAAAAATTGTGTGAGTAATTAGAGAAGCCTTTGGCATACCACTGTGAACTAACCATTTCTACCATACCTCCCTTCGAACAATGGTCCACCCTGTGGGCCATTGTCGCAAAATGAGGAAAGCAGAAATGGCATCCAGAAGCGCAGACACTAGTTTGTGGTGTGCAACAGTCTTTCCTGAAGACATCAAAAGTTCCTCTGTCGTCAGAGGGTTCCAAAATCGCGATACACTGTAAGCGTATCTGGAATTGATGTAAATGTTTACAGTTTTGTCAACTGCTAACTTATAGGCTTCAATCAGCGCTATCAACTCGGCTGCCTGTGCTGAGCACTGTGGAGGAAGATTTCCTGAAAGCAAAGTGTGAGTTAGGGTTACAATGGCAAATCCAGTTTTTGTTTCCCATTTCTGGTTTTTAGAACTGGAGCCATCATCAATGTCATTAACAGCAATCCATGCATCCCTGGGAGTCCTAGATATAAAAAAATCATTAATGTTCATTCCTTCAGCCAAGAGGAATGTCTAAATCAGCCTTTAAAAACAATCCAGTTTCACACCCCTTCAGCCGAGCCTAAATTAAATGATACCTCAAACAGAGTCGATTAACATGTAAAACACCTTATATGGTTCAACTACAGTAATCATAGTGTAAACAGATCAGACCAATGTGTTCTTCATAACACAGCATTAGTAAACTCTGAGAATGATTTTTTGATTTCTGCTTACTTTTTAATACATGCAAGAGCAGTGTTAAATGAAGTTAGCCTTTACTGTATACATTCAAAACACAATGCACAAATGACCTTGTCTCAATTCAAAAGCTCTGAGGTGTTAACCAGCTTATCATATGGGAGAACCAAAGAACAGATCAGTGATTTGTCCTTGGCTTACACTATTTGCACATGCGCAGTTTAGTCTCGTCTGTAAAACCTGTGAGCAGGGAGACAGAGAAAGAGTACTCTGTCACTCACGAACACTTCAGACTCTTCAACATTGGTGGACAAAACACACAAACCACATAGTTTGATTAAAGTAAACATATTAAGAGTGAAATACTACTCCTGTAGTAATCAAGGTTTATAGCACATGCACTGTTCGAGAAGAAAGTGTCATGGAAAACAAACAGAGATCCATAGATAGTGCGATAAGGTCTCAAAATGTGTACGATATAAGGTCTCAAAACTCAAAAGAGATTGATATGATGGGAAGAGATTCGCCCACAGAAAGTTTAGCGCAGTAGAGTTCCACCGTTCAAAATACGCAACAAGTTCACGTTCGCAAATGTTAATATCTACTATTTTAACAATTTATCTTCGAATACGCAACCACTACTTTAGGTTAGTATTTTGATAATGTTTTATATGTTTTATTCCCCATATTCTTTATTGCATCTGCACTTTTAAAATCTTTCTATTTTATTTCATCTTATTATTCTATTATTCACATTTATTATTATACTTTTATTTATTCTATTTTTCTAAATGCACTTGCTTGTATAAAGCACTTCCAGTTGTTATTTCTATACTGTCATTGTTCTCACCCTGATCTGCAGTTTCACACTGGTCTCACATCACACATACACACACCTAAAAATAGCAAATCAAAAACTAATTTTAACCCTACTCCAGTCTTGCTTTTCACTGGCCATAGCTGACACCTTGAACAGAAAAAAACTTAGCTATATGTAAATGCACATAGTACAGCAATCTTAGATAAAAGCCTGTTTTTCTCAACTTCTGGGTCTTTGGACTGTAGCGCCAGGCAGACACAGATACAGTATTCGAGCTTTCCTCCTCTCTGAAACAACAAGGTACAAGAGTGAAGATAGTTTTAACCTTCACCGGGCGTCCTCGAAGCTCGTCCTCTGCTCTGGTCAAACCTGGATGAAAAGTCCCATCTAGGGTACCAAATTGGGCTACAACACATTCCATCGATGGCCTCCATTTTCAGAGGGTATTGGTGTGTACACAGTGTATTCACTCCTTGGAGTGATTTTTAATTCGGGAGCTCCCTTCATTAGAATTACATCAAATACATCATTTGCCCACAGCGATGGTTCTATTGAGTCCAAAATTTTGCTCTCTGGAACCATGCTGACTTTTTGTGACAGAATTGAAATGTCTGCCTGGGTTTGGAAGGACCAATCAATAGTACACTTGTAAACTTGGTGGCTTTCAGAATATTACCAGAGTGTGTAGCTCGTGGGTTTCCAATCGGTAATTTGAGCGCAATCAAAAATAAAAATAGACATGTCTTTTCATTCATTCTCACACATTTTGGCCAAACACACACATGGGGCACCTCCCCTCGGAACCACACAACCTGATCTGGCTTCAGGTTCACAACACAAGCTGCCCACTGTTTTCCGGCAAACAGGGTTGGGGCAGAGATCACCTCTGTATCTCTGGATTGGAACTCACACAGATGTTCCAAATCAACAAGCCAATCCTCCACACTAACAATGCAATGCAAGTCTTCTGGTTTCTTAATCTGGTCATACTTAAAGATCCTATGCAACCATTCAAGATAAGGTATCCAGAGGTCACAGGGAAACAAGTTCCATCCTGACCACACACTTGGTGGGGGGATGGAACTCGCACACAATTCAAAGTGGTGATGTCAGGACCCTCGAGAGTGCATGTAAGTTTCAAATATAATTTACACATTAGAACTCTAACTAGTAGATTCACAGGGCAAGTTGGTGACAATAGGAAGGCGTGTTGTAGGGATCCGCTGCTGTCACTAAATAGCAGTCTAGCTCGTCAGTGAAAAAACTCCGCAATGGGTATTCCACCCGCTCCCACTACAAACGTTTTCCTACCAGATAAACGCGGTTCAGGTTTTGATAACCCCTTTACGCAATACAGGGATGGTAGTGCCTGTATATACTGAAAATTGGACACTTTGACCACTAATTTCTCTTACATAATTGTAGGTAAAGCAGAAGGTCTTGTCATCACCATTTGATAATTTAGAACGGTCTTACCAGTTTCATGTGTGGTGGGTGCACATTCAAGAGTTATGTGTTTTGGAGCCCATTGATTTCATTCCTCATCCCCCTCTTAACTTTTCATCCTTTTTTCCTTGATTTGGACAGTTCACTGCAATGTGTCTAATCCGCTGTCAACAATAACACTTGTAGAACGAACAGCCTCCGTGGCTCCCAGTACAGCACACTGGAGCTGATACTGCTTTTTCTCTCGTTTCTCCATGTTCTTCTTCAACTTTTCTGCCAGACTCTTTCCAACATCCACTGCAAAAGCATAAACAGTCTGCAAGCTGCCTGTGTCAATTTCAACACAGCCATCACGTACATTCGTTGTTCCCGGTCTCAGTCCATTCAGAAATCTGTCTTTAAGGTGGTGCTCCCAGGCACTCATATTTGCACTCGGGTAGTCACCTGGCCTGAGTGCTGGATATGTAACTTTTCCAGCTTTGCAGGTAATCTGCTACAGATTGTCCATCTTGCTGTTTACACTGCGTCAGCTTGGACAGGTTCAAACGAACCGGGAAAGCCTCAGTTATCCTGTCCCTGAGGCGCTGGACCTCCCTTTGATAAGCGGAGTTCTCTGCCTCATCGTAGGTCATCAGGATTCCGTGGAAGGTCACCCCGCACTTTTATCCATTCCAGTTGCATCCTTTAGAGATGGCTTCCATCATCTTACAAGCAGATTCCTTTTCATGACAAAAATCCAGTTCCTCTTCAGAAATTCCAGGCAGCTCCTCAGACACGTGTTTCATGTCTTCTATAGTCCATGGTCGGAAAACAAAGGCTGATCCTTGTGGTTGAGGGCTGGTGATGGTGATGGTGGGAGAAGGGGCTGAGGAATGATGTCATCCAGGCATTCTCTCTGCAAATTAAGAAACTGGCCGACAGTTACTGTTTTCTTTTGTGCTGCTTGTCTCCATTTCCCATAGGCTCACGCCAAGGTTGCCAAGGGAAATTGGGACAATTTCTATCTACCTTGAGATTTTTACAAAATTCTATAGCGTTGTTGTATTTGTCTCGCTGTTGTTGTAATTGTGTTTTTAAAGCTTGTAACACATCAACATTCAAACTCCCTTCAAAGTGAGAAGTTACAATATTTTACCCAATATTCTATCTGAGCACAACTGACTGACTCATGCATTTTCATCTACTGAATCAAACTACCATAAGATGGAATGTTGCATTGCACTATAGGTGGTGGAAATTCAAAAATGTTTTTTTTCTTCTCTCATCCCTTTGACCCATTGTTACTCTAAACGTTTCAAACACACAGTTCTTCTCTATACACACACAGTATAGAGCGTTTCAAACACACAGTAAGAAACTTTTCCTTTAAGAACACAGTTATTCTCTATACACACACAGTATAGAGCCTAAACACACAGTATGAAATTTTTCCTTTAAGGAACACACAGTTCTTTCCTCTAATACACACACAGTATAGAAGCGTTTCAAACACACAGTATGAAACTTTTCCTTTAAGAACACCAGTTTCTTCTCTATACACAACCGTATAGAGCGGTTCAAAAACACACGTATGAAAAAACTTTCCTGTAAGAACCACACAGTTTCCTTCTCTATACACACACAGTATAGAGCGTTTCACAAACACACAATAGAACGTTTCCTTTAAGAACACACAGTTATTCTTATACACACACAGTATAGAGCCTATAATACAGTATTAGATTAAAGTGTCCTAAGACCTCACCCCCCAGCAATATCCAGGTTCTCCAAGTCCACCTCCTGGCACCGAATTCGGATCACAGCTTTCTCAGGGGCCGCCCCATCCAGAAAAGTCCCTCTTCTCGGAAAATAGTTGTACTGCGAGGAGGTGAGGCTGCAAGTTTTCTTCTCAGGAATGGGACGTCTCTCAACGAGTGGGATCCTGCCGACTACGCCCCAATTTGTGGGGATGTTTTTCAAACGGGGAGAACAAAGTCACAAAGACACTGGTGCTGGAATAGAGTTAGTAGACAACTTTATTATCTGCGCGCGCAGAGATCAACTACATACAGGCAATGCCTGAGCAATTGCATGAGAGGGGATAAAGGGAGGGGTAGAAAGGCTCCCATTTTAAACTGGTTCATTTATGTGCAGGTTTAAGCAAAACAGGAAAGCTGTATAAGAACTCATTAACACAAGTGGGTATCCTGCCCAGAGATTAAAAGCAGAGATAAAAATGACCAAGATTTGTGTACCAACATTATAGACAGATAACGATCTTTATGATGGCGGGGTCAGGGTCTCGCTGTTGTCTCTGTAAAACTCCTTCTCTTCTTTTATGGCCTGCTGCTGACCCTGGGGGCACGTCTGTGTTTTGTATATGTTTTCAACAAGTCATTGGAAAGAATCATTACACACCAGTGTTCCACAGCTATAGGATTACATAAGTTTAGGATTACTTACATTTTACTTTACTATGCAGTAGGATTAAATACTAAGATATTAAAATTTCTCCAACAGAATCCTTAGTTAATAAAGAAATACTTGAACTAGAGAAGGAATCTTTCAACGTGTGCATGGGTACCACCCACAAGGAGCGGCATCTCGACACCCCTAAGCGCTATTAGAATCTCCCCTAGACTGTCTAACATACTCTGAGTTGAGCGTATGGTGCTCAAGGCCCTGATACACGGTACGTGCAGCGATGGTGGGCCAACACAAGTCAAGATCAGAACTCAGTTTGGTTGGCTTGTGATCACGAGTAGACACGGATGGCTCAGGGTCAGAGCATGGCACAAGCGGTTCTGGGGCAGAGCTAGACCCGACCGAGCCCATGAAAGAGGTCAGCGCGTCACCTAGCTGGGCGAACAGGCGGTATTTGACCTTGGTGCAGAAGTCGGAGCAAATGACCATGGCACAGGGGTCAGCGGTAAAAACCGTGGCAAGGGGTCGGCGCAAATGGGGTCTAACTTTTGAAAACTTTTCTATCTTTATTGGTTGTTCTGTTTCTGCTATACAAATGGTAGACATCATTTCAATTTAAACAGGTGTTATTAACAGTAGGGGAGAAAATCGTGTGTGAGAATAGCATCTCTGCATCACGGATGAATAAAGCAGTGGTGGGGTTTGTGAGAGAGAGGGAATTCGTGCACCAGCTGAATGAAAACGGGATAAAATTAAGTGCTGAATTTTATCTCATTTACATTTACATTTACATTTAGAGCATTTAGCAGACGCCCTTATCCAGAGCGACTTACAATTGATGCAGTCTTACAATCCAAGCAGTTGTGGGTTAAGGGCCTTGCTCAAGGACCCAACAGTGGCAGCTTGGCAGAGGTGGGATTTGAACCCTGGACCTTGTGGTCCATAGTCCAGTACCTTACCCACTAGGCTACCACAGTCCCACTCTCGTTACTCCCCTTGGTGCAACAACGAAAGTCACGGTGTCTAACATCCCACCATCTATCCCTAACGAGGACATAGAACGGGAACTGTCACACTTTGGGAAAATAGTGAGTAACATGCAGATGATCCAGTTAAACTGTAAATATACCTCCTCCAGAAGGAGGAAGTCCAGCTAGTGTGGTGGGGTCAGACAATGCAGTGGGGTTAAACAGTGAGAGGGTCAGAGGGCTTGGGAGGGACAGACAAGGCTAGGGGGTCAGTGGGTAGAGCAGAACAGGAGGAGGAGGAGGAAATGCAGGACGGTCAGACATCAGAACATCTCAAACAGAGGATCAACAGCTTTACACGCTTGGAGAAATAAACAGTTCTCTTGATGAAACATTTGATCTAGCAGTCGATGTAAAAAATTATTTTTCAGATGTAAATAAATTCATAGTTTCTGTGAAAAATGTTCAGCGTACTGCAAACTTAGAAGAACTCGACCTAATAAAGAGATGCCAGCTACAACAAAAAAAACCACTTAAAGAAATTACAGAGAGGAAAACGTCCCACTATTTTAAATGCTAAAATAAAACAAAAATGAAGATGCCACAGATGGGTTCCCTTTTTTTCTACATGGTTTCCATTTGCTCCTTTCTCATCTCTCTCTACTCTTATTTTTAAGTTAAGGATCGGATCATTAAACAAAAGGTGGAAAGGACAGACAGAAGAGCAGTAGTAGAGACAGTAATAAAACCAAAGAACTGCTTTTTTTTTTTTTTTTTTTTAACCACAAGAAACTCATACTGATAAAAAGAATGAAACAGAATGAGAAATCTTTTATTAGCCATGGCTCTAATGTCAGTGCTGGGGTGGCCATTTTATTCCACACAAGGTTAGAGGTTTCCAAAACTCAGGTCTCAGAACTAGAGCAGGTAGATCTTCTGCTGGCTGACAACAAAAAAAGCTCTCACTGGTACTTTAACACCATTTGTCAGAAATATAGAACAGATGCAGCAGATACAACAAAACAAACCACTGAAAAACTCAAGACAGAAATTCACCACACAGAGAAGAAAGTGATGAACGACATTGGCACTAAAGATGACCTGGATGCAAAAAGAAAGACTTTAAGCTCCTATCTCCATGAACAGTCTAAAGCAGCACTAATCAAATCAAGAATGTCCAGCATAAAAGACATGGATGCTCCGACTTCTTTCTTCTTTAACCTCCAGGGAAGAACGAAATACAAAAATCAAACGCAGTACCTCACTCGATCAGATGGAAGCAACACAACAGAGAATGTAGAGATGAGAAGAATGGCTGTAAACTTCTACACAGAGCTTTACAGTGCCTAGGAGAGTGGCCCAACCTGCAGGACTGAACTTCTAAAGGACCTACCCAAACTGACAGCAGAACAGAAAAGCATGCTCGATACAGGCCTGAAACTGCAGGAGCACACCACTGCTGTTCAGCAGCTCTCAGCAGGACGTGCACCTGGCATAGACGAAATACCGAGCAAGTTCTATAAAAACTTCTGGGGACTCACAGGAACGGACCTGTTTGAAGTTTTTAAATGTTCTTTTAAGGATTAAAAGCTACCTGTCAGCTGCACAAGAGCAGTACTGTCACTGCTCCCAAAGAAAGTAGATGTGGGACTGTTAAAAAGCTGGAGACCGGTGGCACTATTATGCACGGACTACAAAATTTTACCAAAGTGCCTCGCAAACAGACTAAAACAATACTTACACACAATAATACATATAATATATATATATATATATATATATATAATATAAATATATTATTAAAAAAATAAATAAACATCAAAATAAATAAACCTATATTGGACAGAAAACTTCTTATCAGATTTCTTTTACCATTTTTGTTTCCAGGCAAAACCTAACAATAACACTATTCAAATAGATGAAGAGATTCATTCAAACAAAATGAAGAAACGATTTGTTTGTTCGCAGAATTTGGTTTAAGTGGGTTGATTGATTGTTAATTTAGTCATTTCAAATTTTACATGAATGAGCAGTTTATTTTTGGTTATTTCTGCTCGTTTGGTTTTTCAAAAGAAAGTTGCAAGTTCTGTAAAAAAAGAAGCTAAAGAAGTGAAGACCGGCAAAACAGTACTCGTGAAAATTGTCAGGTTTTCTTAACATCGCAAGTATACTCTTGACTCTTCTGGTGTTCCAAAAGAAAGTTGCCATTTCTTTAAAAAATAAAGTCAGAAATGTCAGATCTGTCTATTGTAGGTACATTCAGTCACCATGATGTACTACAAACATGCCCCACCCCACCCCCAGGTTTGACATTCAAACCTGTAGAGCTTGATTTTTCATCCTCTTGTCTGCAGTCGTCTCCACTCATTAATAACTGGACGCTCCTTCGTATCAGAGCTCAGACCCTCCGAAGTGAGAGATGAAGACTGTCTGCTTTGTTCTCGTTTTGGGAGCTCTAACAGGAACAGCAGCTGGTCTGTTCAGGAGAAAATACATTCATGTTCTGGAAACTAAGACCTGGTATGATGCCCAGTCATACTGCAGGAGCAATTATGTGGATCTGTCGACAATTAACTCACTAGAGGAATGGGACAGCTATGAATCAGATCTTTCAGACAGCAGTTATAGTTGTTGTTGGATCGGCCTTAGAAAGAAAAAGTCTACGAGTCAGTTCAGTCAGTGGTCTGATGGTGAGGTGTTCACAAAGTGGACTTGGACTAGTGGAAACTCTGCGTACTATGATATCTGCATGTATACATCCAGCGAATCATGGTATGACTATCCTTGTACATATCAGTTCCAATTCTCATGCTACACATGGGAGCCTCAGCTTGTTGTAATACAGGAGATGAAGATCTGGGATGAAGCTCTGGAGCACTGCAGAACCTTCTACACGGACCTGATAAGCCTGACTACAGACACCGATTTATTAATGGTCAACAACCAGACCAGGAGTCTTCAATCTCAGAGTTTCTGGACCGGTCTGTGCTTCCTGGACGGTTCCTGGTTCTGGGTGGACGGTGAGCCTCTGACAAACCTGACCTCTCTGCCTTCATGCCCTGCCCGGCCTTTCCTATGTGGAGTCAAAACTGGACCTGACGTCTTTGAGAACAGAGATTGTGAGGAGAAAATGAGCTTCTTGTGTTACTCTGAAGGGTAAGTTATTCACTTTCAAATGTCTGTGTTAAATATCAGCAGCTGAAACACACTCTTGGTTTTGATCATGACGTGGTATTCCTGCTGCCTTCCATGATCTAACTGAATCCTAATCAAAAGTAACAAAGATGTTTGTTCAAATGAATGCAGGTGAAGACGTTCAGTGGAATCCAGACCAGGAGAAGATGGAGATGGAAATCAGGAGAGGAGTGAAACATGTCAGGATCACATTTAGAACGGAGCATTTGTACAGCAGCAGCACTGTCTATTTAGAATCGATTTCTTTCTACATATCTACATTCTTTTATAATATTAGATTCCTCACAGCACCTGTAAGAATTACGTTTACCTTCAGTTAAGTTCATAATTAACATTAAATGTAAGGTAAGATTAAATACTGCATTTCATTATGGTTCCTTATTTATTGCTTATGTCTTTAAATTGTTGCTTATGTATTTATTACATTTGCAGTTAGCACTTTCATTAGTCACTACATTTACTATATTGTAATGATGTCATTTCAACTATTTAATAAGTAAATCTACTGTGTTTAGTAAATATTAAAGCCTATTTTATTGATGGTTAAATGACTTAGCTATTAATTAAATGTATAACTGAATTTATCTCTTAATTAAATACTCATAACAACAATAAATGACTGCATGAAATAAACAAAGGTGTTTTTGTTAGTCACTGTGGTGGTGAATTAAGATATTAAAATTAATACATTAATTGAAAAAATAAAATAAAATAAAATACAGGTATATGTGTTGCTTATCATCCAAAATGCATTCTGGAAAATGGCATGTTATGCGATTTGGACATTGTCCGAACACCATATTATATACCGCGCTTACCAATGCTACATGGGATACTGTAGTGTACCAGTATTAACTAAAATAGCCGAAATACTATTGATCACCACACATTGAGTTTCTACAACCCAAAATCAGAGAAAGTTAAGACGGTATAGAAAATACAAAAAAAAAAAACTAAATAATTATGTGATTTTAAACAGGTGATTGTAGTCATGATTAGGTACAAAAGCAGCATCCACAGAAGGCTTTGAGGAGTAAAGAAGGGCAGATGAATTCAAGTTTGTCAACAAATGTGTGAGGAAATGATTATAATGTTTAAAAATAATGTTCCTCACAGAAATACTGGAAGGGATTTACATATTTCTCCCTCTACAGTGCAAAATATGATTAAACAATTCAAAGAATCTGAAGGAATTTCAGTGCGTTAAGGTCAAGCCATCACACAGTGGGGATGGGGATTGTTCTCAGACCCATCAGTATTACAGAACTGTGTTGGAAGAAATAAATGTCATGTGCTCCAGACCAAAGACAAAAAAAAGGACCATCCAGAGTATTATGAGGAACAAGTCCAAAAGCCAGGCTCTGTCATGGCATGGGGTCGGGTCAGGGCCCTTGGTAAAGGTCATTTACACTTCTGCGATGCGGCATTAATGCCGAGAAAAGTACACTGAGATTTTAGAGCAACATTAATTCCTTCAAGACATCTTTTCCAGGGGCGTCCATGCATTTATCAACAAGACAATGCGAAACAACCGAAATCAGAAAAAGCTAGGACTGAAATATGTAAATCGCGTCCATCTTTGCTCCTCAAAGACATGGATAATGCTTTTGTACCATACAATGAAATTTATTTGATGAGTTCATTCTGTCGGCAATGAAATAAATGAAAGTAAATGTAAGGAATATTGTGTTTTGCATTTTCCATTCTCTCCAGGCTTGTTTTTTTAGCATAAGGCCAAGATGTACCTTATTTGTATTTACAGTTCATATCATTTTGAATTAAACTTGCATCCGTTTTGCATTGCTCACCTCCACAGAGGAACATTCAAAGCTGCGATTGTGATTTAGCAGCTATGTGTCTGTTCTAGAAAGTACTATTATGTGGACGAAAGAATCACCTGGAGAGATGCACAGACATACTTCTGCTTATCCAGAGTGACTATCCAATGCACACTTAGAAAATACAATCCAAGAAATTGTGGGTTAAAGGCCTTGCTCAAGGACCCAACACTGGCAGATTGGCTGTGCTTAGATTTGAACCCTGGACTTTGTGCTCAGCAGTCTTATATCATCTCATTTAATTTCATCTCATCTTCTTTTCTTCAGAGCACGTGACGAAACCCAGGCATCTCTGTACCCTGCAGCAGATCGTCCTGGGGATCCCCAGTCATTGTCAGGCCAAATGGGAGATATAATCCCTCCAGTTGGACCTGGGCCTACCCCAAGGAATCCTCCCAGTTGACTGTACCTGGTATACATCTAGTGGGAGGGTTCAGGAGAGATCCTTATCAGATGCCCCTCAAATGGCTCTCCTCAATAAGAAGGAGCAGAGTTCCTACTCAGATTCTTCCACATTGTCGAGCTTCATGGAGAATATGCCCAGCAACCCGCAGAAGAAATCTCATTCTTTTGGTTATTACTCAAAGCTTATGGTCATAGGCAAGCCGATAAAGGAGCTACAGCACCGCGGAGTAGAACACTTTATGTCGTTTATCTTATGCTATTTACCTTTTTATCAGGAGCAGACTCACCCGCAGCGGCACACGACCTATTTCCATATTTCCACAGGTCCTTAATCCAACAGCCATCACTGCTAATCACAGCTAGGTGGAGCCAAAACCATTTCTCAGGAGGTTTTGCACTGTACAGTACAAAGCATTAGTGAACGTTTTGTGTGTGTGGAATGAAGAAACGAATAAATAACAAATACGTGCTGCCACTGATCCAGTTTTTCAAGATTAAACATTCATAATCCATCCTTTAGTGGAACAAACTGCAGCATTTTCAGAGCAGTTTAGGCGCAATTTTGAATCAGCCGCAGATAAACATACGACCGCCTTATAAGGTACACCTGCTCGTTAAAGCAAATATAAAACCAGCCAATCACATGCGAGTAACTCTGTGCATTCAGCTCCTGAAGCTCAAACCGAGCAACAGATTAGAGAAGAAATGGGCTGAGGTGTTTCCTTCTAAGGCTGGGTAGATCGCGGCGAAGGCCGAACCGAAATGAGACGATCTGCTCTGTCTTGGATTTCAAATTTGCGTCACAGAGCCACTGTTCCCGCCCTCACTCTTCCGTCACAGCGCTATCCCCCCCAGCACCGTATCACAAAACAGCTATAAGCTTTATAAAAATGATTTTGAGTTTTTATGCTGTTTATGGTTTTTCAATCATTGAGGGAGGAGACACTTCACCACAGGTGCTGGCATTCATTTCCCCCTGCAGTTTAATAAAGGTTTCCATTTGCTCCTTGCTCCCTAAAAACAAAAACAAACGTTTTGCTTTTTAACATTTAGCTATTTGAGTTTTAAAATCCTTACATTTAAATAATGTATATTCCTCAGCCAACCGTTCCAATGTCCCCAAATTCCCCTCATGCGCAATGCACCTTGGGATATGTTAGGTCGCAATGGATACATCGATGTATCCTTCGTTTTCAGGGAAAAGCAGGCCACATTTGTTGGCCGCATACAAAGAAGCCTTCGAAATGGGACAGCCTAAGTACACCACTACGACACAATCAATCTTCAAATGCAGCCTCCGAAGGATGCATCCAATGACATAGGATTTAGCTATGGTGATTCATGTGACTTGTAATGTGGCATGGTTGTTGGTGCTAGGGACTGTGGTAGCCCAGCAGTTAAATCCCACCTCTGACAAGCTGCCACTGTTGGATCCTTGAGCAAGGCCCTTAACCCACAGTCTCTTGGATTGTAAGGTTCTGTCAATTGTAAGTCGCTCTGGATAAGGACGTCGGCTAAATGCTGTAAATGTAATGTAAATGTAAATGTAGATCTACTGTGATTTTCACACACAGCGCCATCTCTAGGGTTTACAAAGAATGGTCCAAAAAAGAGAAAATATCCAGTTAAGGCAGTCCTCTGGGTGAAAATTGTACGTTGACAAATGGCCAGACTGGTTCAAGCTGATACAAAGGTAACAAAACCTCAAATAACCACTCGCTGCAACTGAGGTATGCGAAAGAGCATCTCTGAATGCACAACACATCAAACCTTGAAGAGGATGTGCTAAAACAGCAGAAGACACTCCTGTCTGCTAAGAACAGGAAACTTTCATCCCCATTCTGATGTTTCTGATGCTCAGTTTGAACTTAAGCAGCTCATTTTGACCACTGAGTTGCTACCATGTGATTGGCTTATTAGATTTTTGTGTTGTTTGTCAGGTGTACCTAACAAAAAGTGGATGTTGAGTGAATAGGATGATGAGTAAGTTGTGCAACTGTTGCACAAGCCAAATGTTATGTTCTATTTTAAACCCAGTATGGTTTAAAAAGTGTATGCATTAAAATCAATAGAAATATGTGATACAAGGCAAGTCAGATTTATTTATATAGCGCTTTTTACAATGGAACATTGTCTCAAAGCAGCTTTACAATTTTAGATTATCTTCTAATATCTAAGGTCAATCCCAAACTCAGCAAGCCTAGGGTGAGTGTGGCAAGGAAAAACTCTCTTAAGGTCATAAGGAAAAAACCTTTGGAGGACCAAGACTCAAAAAGGGACCCGACCTCCTTGGGCGGCTTAGATGATAAATGTAAGAATATATTTAGTCAAATAAGTCTGTAGTAATAGTTCAAAAACAGAAACTAAGTAAATATTAATTAAATAAATATCTTAAGCACACAACATACATTGATTGGCCCAAAAAAAAGGTCAGACACATAATATTTGTTTGGGCCGTCTTTAGCTTTGATTATGCCACGCGTTTGCTGTGGCATTATTTCTACAAGGTTCTTCAATGTCACAACATTTATTTCTGTCCAGACTTGCATTAATTTTCCCCCAAGATCCTGTATGGATGATGGAGATTTGTTCCACTGTGCAAAGTCTCCTCCAGCACATCTAAAAGATTCTCAATGGGGTTCAGGTCTGGACTCTGTGGTGGCCAATCCATGTGTGATAATGATATCTCATGCTCCCTGACCCACTCTTTCACAATCTGACCCTTCTGAAACAGATGAACATCTTTTCCACGACCACAAGATGTGTCTTTCGACATGGTTGTTTAACAAATGAGAAGCTACTCACTGCATCAGTTGACTTGTTGCCAGCTGAAACATAATCACCAATGCAGTAATTATTCGATGGGAGACTTTTTAAAAACTATTTAACTCTTTGCTTGGTTATATCCAGGTGGTGACCTTTATTTATTTGTTTATTTATTTTTGGCCAGGCAATGTCTAAAGCTGACCGCATTGTTTTATATGTGATTTTGAGGGTGAATCTGCTGGTATCCCAAACCATCAGATGGCGCTGTGGTCTCGGGTTTACACGCGCACACACACACACACACACACACACACACACACACACACACACGATCGTTTCTCGAAACAACTGCCTTCTTTTAAAGCTACAGTACAGTCAACGCCTTCAGAACCAACCTTCAGTGGTCAGTTAGCTAAAGTTTTTTATGATGGTTAGCACTGGTTCGGTGTTGCTGGTCTTGATGGTAAATCTGGTTGACCAACAAACCAGTCTAACATAATGTTATAATGTCTTAAATTGCTTAATCAGTAAAATGAAGCAACTCAGCTTCACTACAACATAATCACTGTGGTACTGATTATGTTTCTAATAGAATAAGTGTTTTCAACAACACACCCTTCTCAATCTGACCTTATTTATTTATTTAATTATTTGTTTGTTTGTTTGGCATTTATGAACCGCACTGTAGAACATAGGACACAGATTTAAGCGTTCTCTGGGAGGGGCACCAGTCCATTGCAAGGCTGGATACACAGTTATACAGCCTTTCTTTGCCAATAAAACAGCACTTATTTCTCTCCTGTAAGATCTTCTAAGGTTGGACAATAAAGAGCAGGGAATTTTAGACCATTCCTCACAGAATCCGGTCAGACGCTCCAGGATCCTAGGTCCTCTTTTGTTCACTCTCATCTTTAGCTCAGAGGCTGGAAATGAACATGATAATCAAAATACAGCGGTACCTCGTTTCTCTACCACCTCAGAATTATCTAATTTGATTCTTGACCCATTTTGATTAGAAACATTTGTCGTGGTTCTTGTCATTTGTTTGGTACTTGGTGTACTTGCTTAACTTGCATGAGACGAGCTGCGTGACTTGATTCATGTTTCACGAGTCATGATTCAGTACACAGTGATTGACAATATCCCTCACAGAAGATCTCTGTTGTGTTTATTTGTGTTTCTCTTTCATTTTACACCTACATTACTGTCTTCTTAATGCAAATAAGTCTCCATGGATCCTAAAAAGATTAGTTTATAAGAGGCAACCCAAAAGCAAAACAGGAACTGAATGCTCCAGAACACAGGCTGTAGTTAGCTTGGCAGTTATGTTAGTGTCCGGAGTTCATCAGTAGAGTATGTAAGTTTTACTTTTCACTTTCACTATACTATATGTAGTTGTGTAATAATTGTTTTGTTTTTCACTTTCAACACACCCAGGTAAAAATGTACTGTGAAGTTTCCTGGGTATTATTAAATAAATTAAATGAGATACAGTGGGTTAAAAAGTATTTAGCAAGCCATTGATTGTACTAGTTCTCCTACTTAGAAAGATGAGAGAGGTCTGTAATTTTCATCATAGGTACACTTCAACTATGAGAGACAAAATGAGAAAAAAATCCAGGAAATCACAATGTAGGATTTTTAAAGAATTTAATTGTAAGTCATGGTTGGAAATAAGTATTTGGTCACCCACAAACAAACAAGATTTATGGCTCCCTTCAGACTTGTAACTTCTTCTTTAAGAAGCTCTTCTGTCCTCCACTTGTTACATGTATTAATGGCACCTGTTTGTGTCAGGGGGTGCACAGTGGCCGCTAATGGCCACTGTTGATCCCCATTGCGGTGTAGTACCTTCCCAGCAGTCTGGGGATTCCGCCAAGCTGACACTAGAGGCCAGTATTGGTTCAGCTACGGTTGGGATCCTCAGACCAAGCAATCGTGCCTGTATTGCTTGATTACGGCACGATTGCACACACCTGTCAGTGGCTCTATTTGAGAGCTTTGTTTGGCACTGACAGGCGTCGCACCATCGCCTTCACTCCTTTCTATTTTGTTCATTCCCGTAGTGTCTATGCCAGGGTTTTGCTGTGCTTAGGGGCACTACTGTTTTTGTTATGAGGCTAACGGAGGGTCTCATTCGCGCTGCTGCTTCGGTCACGGTCGGTGTTAGGGACTTTGGTAGACTGGGCCCGCTTTAGGGGCTCAGCCGGAGTACGAATCTGGAGATTCGGAGGTAATCCAGGGCGTAGAGTTAGTGTAGGGTAAGATTCGGCCTGGTTTTTGCTCCTACCGCCCGTTTGCGGCTTCACTCCGGTGTTAAGTGGCTCGCTCGCTCCGGCATTGCCAGCCCCCGCGTGTCCCTCACCTGAACCATCTCCCTCCGTGCCTTTCGGCCTCGGATCTGAGTACTAGGATTGTTCCCCGCTCTCGTCCGTGCAATGCGCGTCCGATTCATGCTGTGTAACGTACACAGTACCGTGAATCGCTTCGCGCTGCTTCACAGATTGAATAAAGTCTCTGAAGTCTGCACAGCGCGACACCGCTCTCACGCTCAGGCTGCATTCCCATGCAGCTCTGAATTTAGATAGAGAGCGTTTCCTAGAGAGTGCTCACTTGCCGAACTCATTGGGTCTCAGCTCGCCACGCCGAGCGCTTTCGGCTTGTGATTTTGGGCTCTCTCTCCCAGCGCAACCAGGCGCTTTGTTGAGTTTTCTTTTTCCCATTATCATTTGTCATTTTCCTTTGGGTCTTTCGTTCGCTATTTACTACGCGCTTGAACGCTGCCTCCGTTTCCTCTCCAGTTTAATAGGAGTATTTCTCCGTTAATTCAGACTAGAGCGTGCTAACGCAGCTGTGCTTCAAGCACCGTTTCCTCTCCAGTTTAATAGGAGTATTTCTCCGTTAATTCATACTAGAGCGTGCTAACGCAGCTGTGCTTCAAGCACCGTTTCCTCTCCAGTTTAATAGGAGTATTTCTCCGTTGATTCATACTAGAGCGCGCTAACGCAGCCGTGCTTCAAGCACCGTTTCCTCTCCTGTTTAAATAGAGTATTTCTCAGTTAAATCACACTAGAGCACGTTAAACGCAGTCGTGCTTCAAGCACAGTTTCCTCTCCGGTTTTAAAGGAGTAATTCTCAGTTAATTTTTTCTACAGCGCAAAAATTCAGCCGTGTATCTAGCGCCGTCTCCCCTCCTGCTTATAAGGAGTTTTTCCTAGTTTGATCACATTTCAGCTCATTAATTAGGGAGACTTCCACATTGGTTTAAGCACGTTAGTGCGTATCAAACGCTGCCGCGCTTCGCGCCTTTGGCGGGTGGTTTCACCCCGCCTTTCTCTGCCCCTGTAGGCGCGGTCGTGAGCTTTGGGTGTGCACGTTTGCTCGCAGACTCGGCAGTTTTGCTGACACACACAAAGTCTCACATTTTTCTTTGTCAATTGTTCATTTGCATTTTATTTATTATTCTCTTATTTATTTCGGTTCATTACTACCATCTGGAGCTAACTGCCTAAAATCCTTTTCTTTTGTTTTTCACGATTCGCCCTCGTTTTTGATGCCGACTCATAACAGTTTGACCTCGTTATCTGTATAAAAGACACCTGTCCACAGCCTCAAACAGTCAGACTCCAAACTCTACCATGGCCAAGACCAAAGAGCTGTCGAAGGACACCAGGAAGAAAATTGTAGACTTGCACCAGGCTGGGAAGAGAGAATCTACAATAGGCAAGCAGGTTGGTGTGAATAAATCAACTGTGGGAGCAATTGTAAGAAAATGGAAGACATACAAGACCATTGATAATCTCCCTTGATCTGCGGCTCCACGCAAGATCTCATCCTGTGGGTCAAAATGATCATGAGAACAGTGAGCAAAAATCCCAGAACTACTTGGAGGGACCTGATGAATGACCTGCAGAGAGCTGGGACCAAAGTAACAAAGGCTACCATCAGTAACACACTACGGGCTACCATCAGTAACACACTACGCCGAGAGGGGACTCAGATCCTGCAGTTGCCAGGCAATGCCCCCCTGCTTAAGCCAGTACATGTCCCAGCCCCGTCTGGAAGTTTGCCAGAGAGCATATGGATGATCCAGAAGAGGATTGGGAGAATATCATGTGGTCAGATGAAACCAAAATAGAACGTTTTTGGTAAAAACTCAACTCGTCGTGATTGGAGGAAGAAGAATGCTGAGTTGCATTCCAAGAACACCATACCTACTGTGAAGCATGTTAATGTAAACATTATGCTTTGGGGCTGTTTTTCTGCAAAGAGGACAGGACGACTGATCCGTGTTAAGGGAAGAATGAACAGGGCCATGTTTTAAGACAAAACCTCCTTCCATCAGTGAGAACATTGAAGATGGAACGTGGCTGGGTCTTCCAGCATGACAATGATCCCAAACACACCGCTCGGGCAACAAAGGAGTGGCTCCGTAAAAAGCATTTCAAGGTCCTGGAGTGGCCTAGCCAGTCTCCAGACCTCAAGCCCATAGAAAATGTGTGGAGGGAGTTGAAAGTGCATGTTGCCCAGCGACAGCCCCAAAACATCACTGCTCAGAAGGGGCCAAAATACCAGCTACAGTGTGTACCAACCTGGTGAAAACTTACAAGAAACGTTTCACCTCTGTTGTTGCCAACAAAAGTTATGTTACAAAGTATTGAGTTGAATTTTTGTTATTAACCAAATACTTATTTTCCACCATGAGTTACAATTAAATTCAATAAAAAAAATTAAATACAATAAAAATCCTACAATGTGATTTCCTGGATTTTTCTTTCTCATTTTGTCTCTCATAGCTGAAGTGTACCTATGATGAAACTTACAGACCTCTCACATCTTTCTAAGTAGGATAACTTCCACAATCAGTGGCTGACTAAATACTTTTTTGCCCCACTGTATCTTGCCAGTCTTTGTGAGTGGTAGAGCTTTCCTTTTGAGGGTGGTGTATGCAGGAGATAAAAATACAGAACAGTGGTCTGACTGGCCCAAGTATGCTAAAAGTGTTGATTTGAAACTGTCCTTAATGTTTGAATACACCTTATCAATTGTATTTTTCTCCTAGTAGCACATTTAATGTGGTAATCGAATTTCGGGAGAACTCTTTTTAAATCAGCATGGTTAAAGTCACCAGCTGTTATGTGTGCTGCTTCAGGATAGCTATTCTGTTGTGAATTAAGAAGAGCAATGTCTATCAATGATTTTGATATTAGTGCACCAGTTATATACATAAATTCATAACCCCCCTCCTTTTTTTTTATCGGAGTAAGACAGAAATGAGTTTCTGCTATAGAACGGTAACAGTTCCCTACCCTGCTCTAACATAGTATGCTACAAGAGGCACAAGGTTAATGTAACACTACCAAGGAACTTTAGTTTGATATACAATACAAAATGCAAATGAGCAAAGATTAAAGAAAAAACAGACTAAAACTAAAAGTCATTTAGAATTAATGATTAAATGATGATGAATAAAATGAGGAATGAATTTAGTTATTTATTAGTTATGAATTATTAGAATGAATTTAGTTATTGTGTTATTTGTATATGCCATATGTTTGGGTGCATAAAGCTTGTCCTGGCAACACATCACTCGTTATTTTTCAGCGTGTCCACCAATCAGAATTTAAGGTGCGAACAAACTGGTGTATAAACTCTTACATCATACAGTGGTGCTTGAACGTTTGTGAACCCTTTATAATTTTCTATATTTCTGCATAAATATGACCTAAAACATCATCAGATTTTCACACAAGTCCTAAAAGTAGATAAAAGAGAACACGGTTAAACAAATCAGACAAAAAGTGTATCATGGCACTAACAAAGGAGATTTCTGAGGAGCTCAGAAAAAGAGTTGTTGATGCTCATCAGGCTGGAAAAGGTTACAAAACCATCTTTAAAGAGTTTGGACTCCACCAATCCACAGTCAGATAGATTGTGTACAAATGGAGAAAATACAAGACGACTGTAACCTTCTCCAGGAGTGATCGACCAGCAAAGATCACTCCAAAGACAAGGCATGTAACAGATGGAGAGATCACAAAGGACCCCAGGGTAACTTCTAAGGAACTGAAGGCATCTCTCACACTGGCTAATGTTAATGTTCCTGAGTCCACTATCAAAAAAAGACTGAACAACAATGGTGTAAATGGCAGTGTTGGAAGGTCAAAGCCACTGCTCTCCAAAAAGAACATTGCTGCTCATCTGCAATTTGCTAAAGATCATGTTGACAAGCCAGAGACTATTGGAAGAATGTTTTGTAAATGGATTACACCGCAATATACATTTTTGGTATAAAAGAATAGCGTTCTGTTTGGAGAAAGGAAAACACTGCATTCCAGCATTGGAACCTTATCCCATCTGTGAAACATGGTGGTGGTAGTATCGTGGTTTGGACCTGTTTTGCTCCATCTGTGCAAGACCGCTTGCCATCATTGATGGAACAATGAATTCTGAATTATATCAGAGAACTCTAAAGGAAAATGTCAGGACATCTGTCCATGAACTGAATCTCAAGAGAAGGTGGGTCATGCAGCAAGACACCATTCCTAAGCACACAAGCCGTTCCACCAAAGAATGGTGAAAGAAGAATAAAGTTCATGTTTTGGAATGGCCAAGTCAAAGTCCTGACCTTGATCCAATGGAAATGTTGTGGAAGGACCTGAAGTGAGCAGCTAATGTGAGGAAACCCACCAACATCCCAGAGCTGAAGCTGTTCTGTATGGAGGAATGGGCTAAAATTCCTCCAAGCCAGTGTGCAGGACTGATCAACAATTACAGGAAATGTTTAGTTGCAGTTATTGCTGCACAGGAGGGTCACAGCAGATACTGAAAGCAAAGGTTCACATATTTTTGCCACTCACTAATCTGTAATATTAGATCATTTTCCTTAATAAAGAAAATGACCAAGTATAAAATTTTTGGCTAATTCGTTTAACTTTTGTCTCTTTATTTACTTTTAGGACTTATGTGAACAACAAAACACAAACTTTCAAGCACCACTGTACATTGGGCAATGCTGTACAGTGCATTTGATGTTTAAGTTTTTTTTTATTTAATTTTTGAAGCCTTGGCCAATAAAGAGAACAGATGTTGATCAGATGGACGTGAAGTGGCACATACCTGTATTTACAATAGAAACTATTGACCTGTATTTTCTTCCTGGTTCAAGCAGAATTTTGCAGTTGTTAGCTGCCACTGTTGGGTCCTTGAGCAAGGCCCTTAACCCACAATTGCTTGGATTGTAGGACTGTATTAATCGTAAGTCACTCTGGATAAGGGCGTCTGCTAAATGCTGCAAATGTAAATGTAATGGTACCTGTGCCCGCTAGCCCCTTCTCAGAGCTTGTCGCACCTTGTAGCTCCGCAGATGAGTCGCGAGCACCCGATAACCCTGCTTCAGAGCATGTTAGCTCTGTTTTTAAGGGTGCTAGCCCCATTTCTGTGCACGCCGCACCTGTTAGCTCAGTTAATGAGCCATTAGCGCCCCGTGGCACAGTACCCGAGCCACTAGCACCAAGCAAACCTGTCCTTGAACCTGATAGCTCCCTTTGTGCAGATGCTATTCCCGAATGTGTGCACATTGCACCCACTTGCTCCATTGAAGAGCTGTTGGCACCCCGTTGCACAGTACCTGAACCGCTATAGCCCAGTAGCCCTGTTTTTGAATGCGGTGGCTCTGTGTTTGAGCTGTTGGTGCCCGTAGTTTAGTACCTGAGGCTCTGCTTCTGAGCTGTTAGCGCCATCTAGCCCCGTACCTGTGCATGCCGCATTTGTTTGTTCTGAGAGTGAGCATGCTGGCTCCATATCTTAGCCATTAGTGCCCTGTGTCTTGGTACACGAGGCCGCTGGCTCCGTTTCTGAGCCGCATACACATTCTAGCTCGGTGCCTGCATGCATCAGCACAGTGCTGATGTCCGATTTGCTGTTTAGCCCCGTGTTCAAGTGTGCTGCCCCCGTGATCGAGCACAGTAGCCCTGTTTGGAGGCTCCTCGCACTCGTTTGATCGGTGACCCGGCCTTTGGCACCCTGTAGCTCGGTGTCTGAGCCTGTTGGGTAAGCCTTCAAGTCTCTAGCGCTGCCTTGCTCTGTTTCTAGGCGTGCCGCGCTGGTTTGCTCTAGTTCTGAGCCAGTTGCACCCCTTAACTCCGCACCTGACAAAGTTGGCTCCATTGTTGAACCGTCCATGCCATTTAGTCCTGTCTCCAAGCACCACGTGCCCATTAGCTCATCGATCCCCTAGCATCGCTTAGCCCAGAAACTGCTCCCACTCGTTCCATTTTGGGGCTGTTAGCGCCGCTTAGCTCTGCGCCAGAGCTCGGTTGTTCCATAGGTGAGCAGTTGGCCCTTAGTAGCCCAGTATTTGAGCACATTATCCTCGGATCTGGGTTGACTGGCTCCGAATCTGAGTCCGCTGCACCGCATATTTCCGTAGATGAACTGTTAGTGCCTTGTAGCTCTATACCGGAGCGGTTAGTGTCCAGTGGCCCAGTAGCTCAGCAAATTAGCTCTGTAGTTGAGCACCCTAGCTCCACCCTAGCCGATAGCATCTAGTAGCTTCAAATTCGCACATGTCCACCCTGAAATTGAGCACGCTAGCTCCGTAGGAGAGCAGTTGGCGAACAGTAGCTCTGTATCCGAACACATTATCTCCCCACTTGAGCGCGTTAGCCTTGTGGTTGAGCACCCTAGTTTCGTATCCGAGCATGTTGATGCCATACCTGAGTTTGTTGAGTCTGAGTTGGAATCGTTAGCGTCACTTGATTTCATGTCCAAGCACCGCCGCACTCCATGGTTTCATAACCAAGCCTGTTAGCTCTGAAACTAAACTTGTCGGCTCTGTCGGTGCATCGACGTTATCGGATTGCTCAGTATTTGAGTGCTCCACACCCTTTAGGTTCATACCGGAGCACGTTAGCCCCAAACCCGAGCTGATTAGCTCTGTTTCCGTGCACGTCGCACTGCCTAATTACGTAGATACACCGTTAGCATCATATAGTTTTGTACTCGAGGACGCTTGCCCTTTAGTTTGCATGTTGGCTCTGATCCTGAATTTGTCGGTTCCATGTCTGAATCATTAGTCTTGTATAATCCTGTATCTGGGTGCGTCGCAATTTCTGGCTTCGTGTCCATGCAGGTTGATGCTGTGTCTGGGTTTGTTGGGTCCACATCTGAATTGTTAGCTTCGCGTAGTTCCACACCCGGGGGCGCGCTGTGCCCGCTTTCTGGTTCTGTGGTTGAGCATGCTGACACCGGTTCCGAATTTGTTGGCTCTGAATCTGAGCATGGTAGTTCTGTAGTGAAGCCCACGAAGCTGCTAGGCTCCGTACCTGGACCTGTGGCACCGCTTAGCCTCTTACCAGTGTCAGATGTACTACTGTGTTCCGTTTCTGACTTTATAGCGCCCTGTAGTCTTGTACCTGTCCACACCAGCACTGTTTCTGAGCTCATCGTGTCTCTCATTTTTGCACCTGATTACGTTAGCCCCATTTCTGAGCGTTATGTGCCCGTCAACTCTGTGCCAAACCAAGTAGGCACCGACCTAGAGGCCACTGGACCCAGTGAGGCCCATACAGAGATGGCCAGATTCAGCGAGGTCTGCCCTGAGGCTGCCTGTTCCAGTGGGGCCTCTCCTGAGGTTGTCTGTCCCAGTGCCTGTGCTGAGGCCACCTACCCCCTAGAGCCCTCACCCGACACCACCCACTCCCGGGAGGCCCGTCTTGAGGACATCCAGTGCGCACCACCATGCCCTGCTTCCAAGCTGGACCCTTGCCCTCCGTCTGGCCTCCCGCCACCCACCCGTGTCAGGTGCTGTTGCTCGGACAATCGACTGCCTGGTGGCCACCATGACCCTCCGAGGGCCTGCCCAAAAAAGAAATCTCCAGACATTGCCGTGCGCCCCTGGGGGAGGGGGGGTATGGGAGCCCATGGACGGATTCATTAAGAAGGGGCACTGTTAGGATCCGTGTCTTTCCTCCAGTTTTTGTTTAGTTTTTTCGGATTGTGGGCCATTAGAACTACATCGCCCACAATCCTTGTCAGGACCGAGATGGCCAGATCCCAAGCTTTCAGTTGGGTTTTGTTTGGTTTTCTTTTATTAGTGTGGTTGCCTATATAGGCAACCACACTAATGTTATCCGAAAGTCTTATTTTTCTTCTTCTTATTATTATTATTAGTGTGGTTGCCTATATAGGCAACCACACTATTGTTATCCGAAAGTCTTATTTTTCTTTTTCTTCTTCTTCTTCTTCTTCTTCTTCTTCTTCTTATTATTAATCCACATTTTTGTCCGGATTTCAACTGCCGCAGCTTTCGAGATATTGACCCTGTTCCATCGCCATTGCGTTGGGTCTGGTCGGGAATGGTGTGCTTGTATAGGGCCCCCCGATCAGACTTTGGGAGGCCCCGCAGGGGCGCCGCAAAATCTGAATTTTCCCATAGGAAATGAATGGGCCAAAAGTTAACGAATCATAACTCAGTCAGTTTTCGACATAGGGCCACGAAATTCGGCAAGCTTGGTCCCGGGTGCAATCTGAGGTGATATGTGATGCCCATTGGGCCCCTATGGACCCCGGGTGGGCCCTGTGGACCCTGGGTGGGCCAATGACTGT